>QWTY01037031.1:0-36787 GCA_008033365.1 Pseudorectes ferrugineus
TTCAGAAACGAATGCAGGGACTCCCAGCATACACCCAAGGCTCTTATTCTGTTTTATTTCAGTTAAATAGGAATGCTGTCTTCCCAGGGTTAAACATAAATAACTTCTAATTTTTTTTTTTTTGAGAAGAATACTCATTCTTGTGCTTACAGAAGAGAGAATTGTCTTATATATACCTCATTTTTATAATTAGATGCCCTCTCTTGCTGATTTATGACGTATTTTAGATTTAACTAGTCAGTGTTTCTGACAGCAAAAAAGATAATCCACGCTCCCATGCGAGCTTCAAAGAAATGCTGATTATCTACTGGGGCTGATCCCGAGACCTGGCAGCAGAAAACTGGAGGAGGAAAACAATCTGCTGAGTAACATTACTGAAAACCTCCTCAGGTCACTGGGGTAGCACTCAGAGCCCTTAACAGCCTCTCTGACACCGAACTTCTCCCAAAACTTGTTGGTGAGACTTTGTCTTTCCCATTTTTACCAGGATTTGGGGGAGGCAGCTGCCTCTGTCCGAACGCTGTGCTGTCCAACAGCCCCTCTCCCGTTCTCCCACCTCTCCCATTCTCCCACCTCTCCCACACGGCTCCGTTCACAGGCAGTGAGAGGTTCACCACGAAAGAGTTAAAACCAGTTGCCCTTTCAAAGCAACAGGCACTCTCTGTGGTTTTACAAGGCCAGGTGAGCTCATTCATGAACATCAGACAGTTCATTGCCAGCGCTCTGAACTCCCTCTGCTTTAACCTGAGATTGGAGTTGCAAACGTCTTGGGCTTAATCCTGTATTTAATTAAGCGAAGGTCAGGAGGAGGGTCAACTAGACTACTGAACTTAATCCAAGACCCACAGGTTATACAATAGCTGCTTTGGGGAGGTATAATTGTAGATAGGAATTGAGACAAGAAAAGACAATATAATTGAACAAGTTATACGATAAAGGAGGAGGGGAAAAGCAGGATTAATTTTTTTCAGACTGTGTGGCACTGGATGTATTTTTAGGAATAGCCACTAGATAGCAGAACAGGCATGATGCTCTGAGAGTTTCCTGGGCCAAATGCAAGACAGTGACTTGGTCCCAGCAGAGTGTGTGACTGTGTTCAGCTGGTACCACTGTTTCACAGGAGAGAAGGATTTTTAAGGTGCTATTCCATTATGCTGCTTCCTGCTTCTCTGATCTTTGAGCATTTTTCTTCCAGCATGCTGAAAAGGGAGCTAATTTCCTGAACAAGCAATCAACCCTGACTTTTGTTCTAGGGAAGACTTTCTGAAACAGTGTGCTGATCATTTGCTGAGGTCAGGGAGCACCAGCCCACTGGAAGTCAGCCCACAAAAATGGTCTTCTTGTATTCAAACTTACAGAGAAAGCATCTTTGAACAGCTGGGTAAGGAGAATTGAAGTGAGTTCCCACAAAAAGCTGCAATGGCATTGCATGGGTACAGACATCTCACAGTCTTGCTATGAAAGCTTCATTCACGACCTTGCTGAGTTTGAAGCTGTGCAACCACTCTCCTGCAAGACCTAAATTACAAAAGTCTCTTTTCTAGATCAAAACATTTTTGAGCATTGATTGATGGACTCATCCAGCCCCCCCCAAACAAGGGTCTAGATCTTCAGGAGAGAGTTGGAGCACTTCTGTAAGTCAGAGGAATAAAAAATGCACCCAGAGCTTTTCCAGTGCTCCAGGTTTTGCACTGCACTGGAGCAGCCTCATGTGATGACACAAATCCTCATCTCTAATTCCTATGCAGCCAGACCTGCTTGGGAAAGTCTAGAACTTAATTATGTAAAAACATTCCAAGATACCAATAGTAATTGATCCTCATTACAGATTCAATTTGTCTGCAATTGTTTTAACTAAATAACAGAGCTGTTTTTCAGTTATAGCAGATGAGGGAAGGGGGGAGTGGAGACTTAAACAAGGATACACTTTCTAACTCACTGCCTCAAGGGGAAAACAAGATTTTTCCAGAAAAAAAAAAAAATGTTTTAAAGTAATTAGCTCCTGAGCTGAGATATTTTCAGCCTGCTGTGAATTTTTATGACAGTGCTGTTAGACTGCTGAAAATACAGTTTCCTAGTTTATCTTCCAGAATTTTAACTATGATGTGCAAGTAGTATTGAGGAGAAGGAACTAATTATGTATCTGCAGCCATATAGACACATGCATATATGTCCCCAGATATTTTAACCTGTCTCTGGCAAGAACTGAACCTCTTGTGCTCGGTGAAAGAATGAGCTACACTGCACTGCCCAGTTCTTTAATATTTTATCTGTTTAAAAATGAAAACTAAAAGAAATAAAGAAGATAATCTTGCTTCAAGTGGGCTGTTCAGTGAATATGGGACCTGGTGGATCTCAGAGAATCAGCTTTCAATGCCCTCCCATTGTCTGACTCTGGACTAGGTGTATTTGCTGTCTCAACCTCAACCTCCTGGTTTGCAAATTGGGGATAATGATGCTGAACTCATTTGCAAAACGCTTGAAAGTGGAGCTGGAATAAGACCAAATGCTCTTAGTTGATATGAATCATGTAATTCTATCTAACAAGAAAAAAACCTCGTGTTGGACCCTCTTGGGTGCCCAGTCCCCTCAGTGCTGAGCTGCAGACACTCTGCCAAGAAGCCAACACGACACCGTTCTGAGCCCCTGTGCCAAAAGCTCACCTGGGTCTCTGCAGAGGTCACCGATAATGCCCAGACATTCCCAGTCCTCACCCCTGTCCCTTTCCACGGTCTGAATCCCAAAGCAATCATTCTGCACAGAGTGGGGATGAGACTCGAGGTCAGGAGCTGTGTCACAGGCGGTGACACCTGGCTGGAGCTGTGCTGGTGGCTGGGGGTTGCGTGGCCAAACACCTCCTCACTCTGCAGGAATTTCACGTTGGGCTGGAAGCTTTAAAGGAACAGGAATGGTGAATACAAGAATGATATTTTTTTCAATAAGCCAATAGTCCAATTAAATAAAGAAACAAGTGGAGCAATCACAGCAGAGCCTCTCTCCTCGGAGAACAGCTTTCCCCCGTCCATGCTCACCCGTTCATAGGAAGCATCAGCCTGTAGGTGACACCAGGAATCTCCAGCCTAAATGAGAGAACAGTAAGGAGGAAATAATACTGTCCTGCCTGTGTAATTAGAGAAGCTGATGCGTGAATCATTGTTATAACGAGTTTAATTATAAACGTGATTAAATAGGCAATTAATGCGTATTCTGTCCCGGATAAACAGAATTAAATTCCTGCAATATTAACATCTTCCACAAGGTTTGTTATTAGATTGCTGCAAGTCCTGTGTTACAGGAACATTTTCATGCCCTTTATTTGTTGTGAACCAACACCATTTTTAATTTCCACTTAACCGGATGTAAAGGACAAAATTTGCCACTCCTCTAAACTGCCAGGGTCTCTGGAAAAACACCATCCCGTGCATTTTAAAAAATGTATCACAAAATAAGCCACAGGCAGTGCAGGCTTTCCAAGCTTACCTAGTGACAACTCACCACAGCCACGACTGGCAATGAACAGAAATATCAGGATGGAGTCCTAGGCAGGAGGCTTTTTAGTGGTATATTTTATTTCCTGGCACCTATATAGGAAGATACCTTCAATATAAAGGCAGTCTTTTATCTGAGAAGCTTCAGAAAAGTGTATAAACATATAAACAGCCTTTTCTGTTTAGTGATTACTGATTTGAGAGTGTTGAGGGGACAGAGAAAATGCTGGATGTCCATCCATCTCTCTGAAAAACAGGTCCTTAGAGAAGCCTCCAGTCAGCAAAATCCTGAACTGGTTTTAGGAGAGCTTTTAGTTCTGGTTTTCAGAGTAACAAACAGGAAACAAGAAACTGTTTGAAAATGGTTACCAGCTCCAAAAGGATTTAAACCTTTTTTTTTCTTTTTTTTTTACAGCAGCACAGTCCCTGTCCCTTTTTACTTCGGTTTTCCTTGAGGATATAATTTATGTTTTCCCAAGTTTCTAAAAAATTTAAAATTCCACACATTGTCCCATGTTTCCTGGCCAAATGGGATGGGATTTCTCACCAGTGACTGATTTAAAGGTCACAAATAAATGTGTAAGGGAGCTACACATATTGTTTATTTGTCCTATTTGAAGCCCACATCCTCCTTAAGTGCAAAACTTTGGGGACAGTTGCTAAAAAAAGAGGAAGCTGCTGCAGTAACATTTAGCTGTAATATCACATCCATTGTTATCATTCCTGACTATTGAGATAACCTAGATTCTTTCTCTGCATCTCTTATAATTGCCTGTGAATCCAGAAAGGATCCAAAATAAATTGATATACCAGCCATATGCATAAGTCTGTCTCAGCAGAAATTGATTCAGCAAATTTTCTGCAGTAGTGAAGCCACCCTCACCACCCCTGCACATTGTTCATTGTATCTCAGCTCTTGGAAAATAAGCAGCATTTATATAAGGCTGTTATGCTGTGCAGTTAACATCTTCAGCAGTGATGGAATAAGCAAGCAGCTGGGTTATGGAGTCTAGGGAAAAATCTCAATTTGGATAAGGAATTGCCACAAGTAATTTTAGCTCTACACTGCCACAGCCCCTTCCTCTTTCATGAACGAGGCAATCTTCGTCTAATATAGCATGGCATTCACATCTCACATGATACATAATGATGCTCATGCCATGAGAAAATTTGTGTCTCTATTTACAGCTGTCAGTGATGCTGCAGCGTGTAAATCCTCAGGTGGGTGACACAGGCAAATCCCAGCTTTCTCCCAAATGAAAGAGAGGGCCAGATGCAACTTTGCTGATCAATGGACTCTGTCAGTCAAGTGCTGGGCGTGACTGGAGTGCCCATTCCAGCAGGGAGTTTTGTGCTGGGAGCTTGAAAGGAAGGCAGGCAATATCCTGATTGATGCAATGCTTCGGAATTTGGATGAGCAGAGTGCCCTGGCTTCAGGTACAGAGGATTCTCCTGTCTGTGCCCCTCACAGTCCTGCATTGTCGGACTCCAGAGCGATGCTGGTGTTAGCCCTGGGCCAAATCCTGACCTGCTGTACAGGAATGAGCTTCAGCATGGAACTGTGGTGAAAAGTGCCCTTGCTGGCCACTGCTGGGGGTCAGGCAAACAGCATTTCCTGGTTGAATGGCCCCGCATTGGGGCTGTGAGCAGATTTATACCAGTGAAGGCTGCACGACCAGGCACATATTACTTTGTGAAAAGAAGTAGGTGACACGCTGAGATATTCCTGCCAGATGCAGCACACAGACAGCACAGCCCTGGCTCAGGAGAAAGCTCCCTCCTCCACATACCACTTGTGCTCAGCGAGCCCTTTATCACATTGTCAAAATCAGCACCAGCTCCAGCTTGCTGATATCAATATAACATTAACTTGTCTTGGGTCAACATTGCCTATTAAAGAGCAGAGAGGAATTCAGAATTCCCCAAGACATAAGCACACTGAAAAGCCAACTGAATCCCCAAATATGCTTTCCCTCAAAACCAACAGGTGTACTTTTCTTTCTCTTATTTCTAATTGAACCTCTTGGCATTCTAGTCAATGCTCCGTAGTGTATTTTGGAAAACAATAAATCCTGGTAACATGAGACCTTGCTGCAGTATTTCACTGTTAAATCTTTGCTGAGATTTGGGAAGAGTGTACTGGGGTTTGTGTGCTGAATTATGGGGTGTGCGGATGAATGATTTTCCTCCCTTCACTTTTTCCATCACAGAATCAGCACACAGGGAAATCTCTGATGAGTCAGATTCCTACTGTGTCTGCATTTGGATGTGTATTTCAAATACATTTAAACCTTTCTTTGAAAGTAAATTATTATTTCCAAGTAGAGAACACTGATGCTTTATTTCACAGGGCTAATCAATATTTGATTTTGTTCAAATTTTAATTTTAACAATAGTGTGTTTTCTCCTTAAAGGAAATTTTGGTTTAATTCTTAAAAACACCTGGAGTTTTTCTTGTTTAAAAGTTCTATTTATAATTGTAAAATATTTTCTGAATTTCATACACAATTCTTGAAAAGGAAAAATATTCTTTGAAGCATTTTTTCATTGAAAAAATCCCCTCCATTTTCCCTGAAAATGTTTGGAGAAAGAAATAATTTTGTAAATGTCATTAAAACCTTTGTGTTTCGCATTACTTGATTATTGTGCACCCAAATACCTTTCTGTTTAAGTATTTTATCATTACTACTGTGACTTCCTGGAAAGAAATCAGGATATTTCTGATATAGTCATGAATTTGGTATTCATGAACTTCCTGAAATTGTCTGAAATGGCAGGTTAATGAGAAACATTTAAAAAAACAAACCAAAAAGCAAAGTTGTGAAGCTTCAAAATCTTGTATATATTCTTAAAGACCTATTGAGGCATTTTAATATGATAGTGGGTTAAACATCATTGAGGTCTTAATCTCACAAAGGCATAACGAGACAGCAAAGAGTTACCCAAGACTCTGCACTAACAATGATTAAAAACTGTGAAATTGTATTTAATAGTTTATAGTCTCTATTTTAACTGCAATATCGTGAACAATAATTCTTTTTTGACTACTTTTTCCAATTTAACATCACTATTCTTCAAGTATCAGAGAAGCATAACTCTAATAATTTTCCTATTTCTGAGAAAATTGTTTCACACACTGTCCTAAATGAACTCAACTCTTTCTGTCACAGACTTCAAACACTGTCCAAACTTTTTACCCCAAGCTGACCTGGAAGATCAACTCTAAGTTTTTATTCTTCTAAAAGGCTTTATATATCAAGGGCAGCACTCAGTGTGTTGGGTTTGTTTTACCTAAGCATTTTTGGCCATTTACAGGGTCCCTCAAGTTCAGTCATTAATCCTGGAGCTTGATCATAGCATGGCCATTAAAATTGAAGATTACTGGGAAAATAGCATTCATTCTTTCCAAATCTTTACCCTGTAGTTTCACACATTCACCGACACTTGATGTAAAAATTAGGATATATTTAAAAGCTTAATTTTGCCTTTATTCTTGAAAGTCATGGGAAAAGTACACAGTCCAGAAAACCAGTTTCCAGGTGTAATATAAAGAAGGATACTACAGAAACTGAGAACTGGTTATGGCAGATACCCTGTCAAAGGAATGACTTATAATCTGGAAATACAAGCAGTAAGAGAGGCCCACCAGCTAGACCTGTATCATCTGAGGCAATCAAACCCTGCAAATATAAAGCAATTTAGTATTGCCATTTCCAAGTGCTCCCCACAATAAGGACTCTTGTGTGCCAAAGTTTAATATTCAGAGCAGAAACCACAAGCTCCAGCAGCCGCTTCTGGTCAGGAGAGCTAATAACAGTCCCCAGGAATGGCACAGTTGTAATGGTATTGCACAAAGCAGCTGGGGATTTGCTTGGATGTCAGCTTCTACATCTGAGAACCACGGAACCATGGTGGGTCAGACATCCATTTGCTTTATATATTGATATAATTTCATCAGAATTTATGATGTGGGAATTATTGCACTGGCAAGAAATGTAATCTAACCTTCATCTTGCACAATGTAGTGCCGATATTATGTTTTTGAAAGAAATATACTGACTTGTTGAATCAGATTACTCCAAGTAGATTCCTAATGGATTTCAATATTCCCTTGGATAAACCAATGCTATTTGCTTTGTATTTATTACATTTTAAAAAAATATACAGAAGATAAAACCTCTTCTAACACCATATATTCTTTCATTTTGCAAACTACAAACATACATTTTTTCATTAATTTTAATGGCTAAACTTTTCCCTGGGTAACAGTCACGGCATTTACTCAACTACCCATATTTCAACTACACACTTTAAATGTATAAAGAATTTCAATTGTAAGTATTGACAACTCCTTCCTCTCCTGGATCAGGCAGCTTGTCCTTGCATATCTGTGAGGATCACACGGTATAATTATTAGTTCTGGGATATTCCCAAGTGCCAGGGCATGCCACTGCTAATAAGTGATCTATTTGGGATATTCTTTATTATGACACTTCTAATGTAATATAACTCCAGGGGATTTTATCAAGAGATAAAAAAGTTGGATCAGTCCTGAGGCTGCTTTATATCATGAGTCAAGAATGGGGAAAATAATAATAGCAACAAAGATTTATATAAAAGAGAGCAGGATCTTGAGAGAAAATCCCTCAAACAGCTCTGAAAAGACCTTAAAAACTCCTATGAACTCCAGTCCCTGACCTATAGTTAGATTATTCCCAAGAAGAGCAATTATTTTCAAACCCCTCTGTATCATGGATGTGCCCACTGCTAAGTTATCTTCTCCAAGCTCTCATCTGCCAATAAAAAATACTGGCAAGTGCCCCCAAGGAGATTCCTCTCCGATGGTGGAACACTCAGCTTGGGGAACATCATATGCTGAGAGCCCTGAAACAGCTCCTGGGCAGGAGGCACTCAGAGCAAGTCAGGCCAGCTGGAAATGGATGTGCACAGAGCACACTGTGCCTGTCAGCTCACCTCAGCACCTCCCTCAGCCCTGGGTAAGTCCCAAAAAGGCAGGAATGCTGCTGGGTTGCAAAACTGGAAACAAAGCTTCAAAGAAGCAAAGCAAGAAATCCATCTCTTTTTTGGGGATGCAGCTTTAACCTCCTCAGCTGTTAGTCCATTACTTGATTATTGTGCACCTAAATACACACCTAAATTCTGTTTAACCATTATATCATTGTTACTGTGACTTCCTGGAAAGAAATCAGGATATTTCTGATATAGTCACGAATTTGGTATTCATGAACTTCCTGAAATTCCTGTGCAGACAGTGTGGGACAGTGAACAAACTCTGAGGGTGAAGGGCAGCAAATGTTCTCCCAGACAGGATACCAGCTCATGGAATTACCTTTCACCTCCCTCACACTCCATCTTAATCAACAGCTACTGAGTGGAAATGGTTCCTCTCCCACCCCATTTAGGGAGCTCCTCAGTCTCCTGGCTGTTCAGCTAGCAGATTGTTTTACATTCCTGCTTCATTTTATTGTCCTTTCCTCCTGCTGTGGTGATCAGACAAGACAGAATAGGTTTGTATATCAATAGAAATGCAAACTGCTGTGCATAGTGTGTAAATATTGATATTAGGAATGGGGAGACTGAATTAATACTTCCACTCACTGTCAGTTCCCGGGTACTCGGTCATGTCCAGGCAGCTTTATAAACAAATACATAAAGAAGAAACAAGGCATTCAGACAAAGATCTTATTCCTTACTCTTATTGATGCTTGAGCACAATTAGAATCAGAAGAAAAAGCAGACAATCCACCAACACCTGCTGGTGCACAGTGCTGGAAAGTGCATTTTAGTTGGAAATTCCCTTCTTTGTGAAGAGATTCACATTTTTATGGTCCAGTCAAGCCAAAGTTGGTTTACCATTGACACTCAGTTATATTTTAAGTGCCAGATGATATGAGACGTTGTAATGTGAGAGCATTCATTAGAGCATTTGTAAAAAATTCACCTTTTGAGCTCAGGAGACTGCAGCCCCCCTTGGTTTTGTCCAGTTCCACTGCATTCACTGTGCTGATTTGGTGATTCAGGATCTCCACACTGAGGAGATCCATGAGTTGTAATGCTCCTCAGAGAGCAGAACTGAAAGAGAAGTCAGATCACAGATATAATTGCCTTGCTTGGAGATTTTTTTGGGGAAAAACAACCAACCAACCTCCCCCAAAAAGAGCACATAGGGGGTTTGTGTGAGTACCCCAGGCTGAGGGTTTCTACTGAGCAGATATGCAATGCTAGTGGATGAAATGAACACACTGTTAGTGTTTTACCATTATTGAGTGGCAAAGCCATTATTACAGAGCCAGAAGCTGTGAATGAGATGGGAGATGCTTGCAGCTTTCCCTGGGCATGGGTAGAAGTGCTTCAGAACACATGGATGTTGTGTCCTGAGATGGTCACCGCTGTTTCACTCACCTGTTCTTTATTCTCCTTCGATGTTCATTGCAAAGAGGCATTATTTAACCATGCAGAAGCAATTGTAGCAGACCAAACTCTCCTGAGGTTTGGTTGGAAATCTCCTGCTTGCTTCACCACACATGGCCTCCTTCTCTTTGCACCTGAGTCACACACAGGTAGCAAAAATCACCATCCAGTACGACAGAGTCTCATGTTGATAAGATTTTCCTGGGAGGAAAAGCTCTGTGTTATGAAGTCCACTGAACTAAATCATGGCTAGTATTAAATATTGCACTTGGAAAAAAGGTTTCAGCCCAAAATTAAGGGAAAAAAATAATGGCAAAGTTTGAGCGTGCAGTCATGAGTGCATCTGCCTGTGCTTTACAGAGGCAAGGTTGAGGTATTACCTAAAAGCATTCATTTCAAAGCAGTGTAGTGAAGCCTGAAGGAGCACTATTTTAAAACAAATCAGTCAGCATTTTATTGGTGTCGGCCCAGCTTTGTACTAAACACTCAGATTAATGTTAAATCACAGCTCAGCAATTATTCATGAGATCTCATACAATGTAATTGCTGATTTTGGCATCAATAGTCTGTATCCCTTTATTTCCTAGATTAGCTTCCCTTCCTGAACTACTGTATGTCATGCCAGAGACAATGATTTTATATGACATATTTAGGAAAGAGGAACCCACCTACTTTACATAAAAGGACGTCTGAGAAATGTACCCTCCTTGCTGAGGTGCCAGTCTGTGCTGACACGTTCCTGCGAGAGGCAGAGCCTGCTGGGAGAGCAGAGAGCACAGTGCTAAATGTCTCCTTTCAAACTGTTGGCTGAATGGTTAGTTTTATTCCGAACCTTTATAAAAACTAATGAAATTACCCTTCACCTATCTTTAAGGATTAGCATTAATGCTCAGAACAAACTGCATGACTACTAATCTCTTAATGTCCCTAAAGATATGTACAAAATGAAATTTATAAATAATAAATGAAACCCAACTTTTTCTAGAAATATTCAGTCATCCTGCTTTTTCCCCCTCTCTCTCTCAGAGATGTGTGCTCATGAATAAGGTCAGGCTGATAGAGGGAGTTGGAGAAAGGTGCTTTTGAGCATGGAAGTCAACGAGCTCCATGCTTTGGGCCTTCACCACTTTTTCTCCTCTAAAAATACTTCCTTTTCTTTCTGCAGCAGCATGTTTAGATCTAAATATCTTCAGCTTCTCCCCGCTTTCATTCCTTCATGCTCCAAATACCTGTATCACATGGGTGAGCAATGAGAGCAGGAGTCCCTGAAGACACTGAGAATTTCATGCTCAGGTTGCTACATCCTGTACCTTCCAGAAAAGGAACACCTCCCCTCATGCCATTCCATACATCTAAATTTTCATCCAAACAAAAAAACAAGACTTAAATTCTCAGAGTTGGTGAGAAGAAATTGTTAAAATGTATAAAATTCATTGCATTTACTACAAGAAAAAGAGTTTCCCACGTGAGACACTCAGCTGTTGTTCTCTCAGTTGGAATGCAAAGCCAGTATTTTTCTAAGTGATGACACTGGAGGGATCAGTCAATCTGATTTTACAGTGCCTTCAGTCCACCCACTGCACTTTCACCCTGCTTATGGACACTCACACTTGCATACTTGAGGATTTTCGTATCTACTTTCAAAGACTTCCTTTTCAGGCCATAGAAAATTATAGATTTTGGATTTAGTAGTTGAAGATTTCCCAGGAAAGCTGTCTCTGACTTCCATCCCTGGGGTGTTTGTTTTTGCAACAAGTACATCTGAAGTGTTTTTATCACACTCGTACATATTTTAGAGCACACCAGACACAGAAAGATATTAGTAACTATTTCTGAAAGACTCAGTGACAGCATTACTTTGAGCTGATTGTAATGATACATTTTTGACTGAAATTTGCTCACATTTTCAAGCCCCCATCATTGCAGGCCAAACACAGTTTGCCCAAGGGTTCTTCCCAGGTCATTATTTGATTTACATTTTCCCCATTTCTGAGAATCTTCAGTCAAGGAAATGTTTCAGGCCAAAGATTTTATCCTCTTCAAGGAATAACTCATGGAAAACTGAGACTCAAGCCCCAAAAGATACTCAATTATCCAAATTTCCTGAGACTCGTGCACTTACTTTTTAATCTCTGAGCCCTCATAGCAAAATTTGGAACTCTAAACAAGGCACTTAGGCTTCACATCCAAAGCAGAAGCAGAATTATTTGCCTTGTGGACGGAATACACAAAACCAGTAAGCTCCAGAGTTGACAAAAGAGGCGTGAATTTATCCTAAATCCTTCCTGTGCCAAGGGAGAAGGACACTTCGCCTTGACTGTCAAAGAGAGTGAGCCCATCATTGCCTTATTTTGGGGAGGCTGATCTAAGCAGATAAATTAGGGTGTCATCATCATCTCGCTTCCTCTAAAATCAACAGCCCCCACTACATTTGTACAGACCTGGCTTGATTTGTGGGTCTACTGGGTCAATTCCCTCAGATGACAAACATGGAGAAGCACCAAACCTATGGATCCCAGTTGAGCCCAGACATTTTTAGCTGAGGACTGGCAAAAATCAGTATTCTGTGCACGCAGTGAAGCAGAATTTTTTGTACACTGGAAACTGAGATCACACAGATACCCACAAGAGTTGGCTTTACTTGAAAGTTAGGCAACAGTGATATGATGATGATACAAGATCGTTTCACTCCTCAAGACTGGGTTCCTTTGATTCTGTAACCAACCACGGCATGAGAAAACACGAGTGCTGGTTCAGACCTCAGTTTCTAACCCAGCCTCTTCCAAAATCTCAATTGCTTTCAGCTCTATTTGGACACTTAAGGCCTCAGAAGCCTAAATCCCTCTTGAGCAGGGTTTGTAGGAACTGTTATAAGAAAATCACACTTATCCATGACAGAAAACCTTACTTTGTGATAGCATTGTCTGCTCATATATATCAAAAAGTCACGAAATGTTTTCTAAAAATACTTCCCAAGTGATCATTACTGCTTGCAAGGCAAATAGTGATTTTGTTAAAATAAAGCAGATCTATTTCTGAAAGTTGTAAGGTTCCCATAGGCGTTGAGTGGAGCTTTAAAGACTCAGAACCCAGAAAAGCAACAGCACTTATTTTCATGCTCATAATTTTGCAGTGGCCAACAGTACAGTCTTCCAACTTTACAAAAATTGCATAAATTAATAATACAAAATAAAAATAGTATGATCCAAATTACCTCAAGGCTGAGATACCATGTGCCTAATTTCAGCCCAATTTGCATGGCTGTGTTATCTGGGCCTGCATATTTATAATGGAATTATTGACAAGCCTTTTTTCATAAGGAGTTCCTCCTGCTTTAAGATCAATATGAATATAGCTGGACAGATTCAGCATGCAGGAAAACAAAAATCAATGAAGATTTTGATACGCAGAATAATATAGAAACGACAACATATTTCTGACTCTCTACAAAAACATGCATTCATCTGTAAATGATTACACTTCTATCTGTGGTAGAATGGCAGTGTGGGGCATATGAATCTCACCTTCAAAAGATATTCTTTCATTCTACAAAAAAACGCCGGCAAGCACAGGAAACTTCAATCAATGTCTTATATTCGAAAACTATGACACTGTCAAACTGGTGTCATTAAAGCTAACTAACCATATTAAACGAATATTAAAATATAGGTTTCTTTGCATAACATAATGAGTAAAACTGCTTTTAAGTTTTTCCCTATGCTTTGAGGTGTAGGTGGCATTTTCATTCCAAAACTTTGAAGTCAGAACAAAATGTACAGGTAGAGGGTACTAGATCAAATAATAATCAACTTCAAAAAGCATTTTGGCTGTTAGATGTCCCAAGGCTAATTTCCTCTAGACATTTTAAATGTAAATGTCTAAACTCATTTAAAAATTGTAAATTGGTCTAGGTTCAATCAAAAACCATCCTGACACAGAACAGGGAGACTGGGCTAATTGTCATTTGTTTGTCAAATGAATTCCATTTGGAAAGCAATGAAACCTCCAAGCTAATTCTTTTAAGGTGAGCTGGTAGTTGTATTATCAGTTAAATGCAGTAAAATGGATAATCACATGATGATAATGAAAACTGAACCTATGTTAGCACTCAGGCTTAGTCTGCCACAGGGCATATAGTGATGGAACTTAAGTACTGTAATGTTCCACTGGGCACAATGGCACCAAGTCTGCTCTTTAGCCTTACAGACACTTTCTTTGCATTTTAAAAAACTTTATCAAAGCACCGTGGCAATGTAGAAAATGTCAAAGTGAAATGCACTGTAGGCAAATTGAGATTTCATTAAGTTTAAATTTATTGCTTTTGACTGATGTATTACCATGCTTGTTAAGAACCAGTAATTTGGAATATCTGCCTGCCTGGTAAAATAGCTTTGTCTCCTTGCGTAATACTTTATATGGACTTTGAAAGACCACAGTAATTCAAAAAGAGTGTGGGTTATTTTATTTTTCTAAAGAACAATTTCAAATATTTTCAGGTCCCTGACCCAGTGGATCAATAGACTTCTGCGTGCGTCCCAAGTGTGTTGTTGGTGCACTTGGTAGAAAATTACAGCACTAATATGTTATTTTTCTGCCTTGGTATAACACTGACAACAGAACCTTGGGAAGCACTTAACAATTCTGCTTGTTCCGTCACTCTCTGATATATTGGAATTAAATGAAAATATCTGTGAGAGATAAGGAGTTGAAAAAACTGGTGGGAGACTGTGTGCAGATGCATAATTTTTTAATATAAATATATATACACACACACAAATTGTATGTCTACATGAGTTTGTGCATAGATTTATTAAGAGACAAAGCAGAGATACAGCTGTATCTGTACCAGGGCAGGCACAGGTATTCTTGGTGTTGCATAGCACAGATGTTATTTAGTTTGCTTCAGCTGTGGCAAAAGCTACATTTGAGATGTTGACATAAAATCTCTTAATGTACTCTGGTGCTTTTCTCACCTTCAGATTGAATCAACAGAGTAGGACTAGCAGGATTTCTGACTGATGAGGAAGGTTAGGCCTTCAGGAACAGATTACTGCCCTTGGAGAGAGACCTGGATTGAATTTAGTATATTTTAGAGATATTTATTTACAATAGGTGCCAGGGTTTTATGGCAGAAGTGACAAAGTTTGTGAAACCCAGGAATGCATTATCATGTTATCTGGTGTCTTAGATGGACAGTCAATATGAACAGACTGCAGACACACCTGTCCCAGTATCCAGTTCACCAAGTAATGAAATGGAAACAATAAAAGTCTTTGAACAAACAACAGACATTTGAGTCTTTGGGTTTAAACAAGAGGATTGTAGAATTCAAATGGGTTTCCTCTAGTGCTGCCAAGGCAGCCATATCTGTATTGGTGCCAATGCTGAGAGCCACACAACAAAGCTTGACTTGTGTCTGCCCGTGTGCTTTTATCCCACAGAGTTTGGGTATATGTACTTCTTGGGGTGGGGGCTGAGGGAGAGAAAAGAGTTTTAAATTATACTTATTTTATCTGCACTTTCAATGAAACTTCCAGTTGAAACCTGAGAAGAAAGTGATGTGTGGGTCTCTATGAATTTAAACTGAATTTTGTTTTTACGATTTAAACGTTACATTCTGAGGATTAGGGCAGGTTGTGTGAATTAATTGAATTAAGACACAATCATTTGTCCCTGGAAAAATTTATTTCTCTCCTCATAGGGAAACAACCTGCACCCCTCCACCCCAGTGTTCAGATTCTCTCAAACACTCCCTGCCTGTGACTGCAGAGTCAGATTTACCAAGGCAGGACATGGCTGCATCTGCAGAACCTTAGCACAAATCCACCTAGGAGAGATTTTCAGCAGAGGCACGCACCCTCTTTCCAGTGGAACCCCCAAAACTTCCTTCTTGTACTCCTCCAGGGGACAGTTTGCTAAGGGAATCCTCTGTCACCAGTCCAGGTTGAGCAAGGGACTTCAGAGCCAGAAGAGATCCACAAAGTCCCGAGAGAAAAGGAATCCCACCAAAGGTGGATGCAAATTCCAAACCCTACCTAAAAATAAAGCTTTCCAGTTTTGTTTGTGCACGTTGTACCAACTCTCAATAAGAAGGGTGCAAAGTAGGAGCTGAGGTGAAGCTTTTTATTTGATGAAACATCTGGGTTTTTGCTTTAAGACACAGACGTGCAGCTCCCTTTGAAGTCCAGAGGAGCTATGCAAGTCTACACTTGAGGGCAGAATTTGGCCCAATGTGATAACACAGGAGACTTCAATCTGAAAAAGGAGTGTGTTCATTACATTTTAAAGATTTTGTGGGTTAACTCAAATTAGCCAGGAAGAACTAATGCCTCTGAATAATTCTCCCTCTCAACACACACTTTGGAATACTGTAAGAATTGCAACTAAACTCCACCTTTCTTCTAAGGCACTGGACAAAATTTGCATTTTGGAGTGAGCCACTAGCTGGAGCTAAAGACCTGTAGAGCAAATTCAAAGGGGAAAAAAAAAAAAGAAAAGAAAGGGGGAAATCCACAAACCTGAGGAGAAATCCAGACTTTTTAAGGCAGGCCTGGAACAGGTTTTTGAGAGAGTTGTGGATACTGGCTGTCACCTATTAGAAGGACAGAATGACCAGCCTAAAAATGAAAACATCCATATTCCTGAGTTGATGGTTAGCTGAACTAAACTGTGCAAAGTCTGGTATTTAACAGAAGAATGATTCAAAAGAAACCTACCGAGCTTTGAAAAGCATCCAAAGGAGCAGTGAAACAATGAAAGCTAAGAAAATCTGACTAAAGAAGTAATTAAAGGCAGAAATTGTTAGTTAACTTGTTTGGAAACGAGAAGGAACTACCTAGAAATACAGAAAGCACTTAACAAACTCTCTGACCTATTTACTTTTAATTACTGATATTGCAAAGGTTCTTTAATATGTAATTGTTTAATCATCATCCCGAACGATGCTTTCGTGGGGGCAGAAGAAAAGGTCTCCTTTCGTAGATAAAGATCAATTTATCTTTGGCAATCAGATACAATATATCAGGTGGGAACTGGGCACTCCCTGGTTTTGAAGGTTCAAAACCAGAGTGAAACAGAGAAACACAAAGAATATTCCACACATTCTCCTAGTTCAGTGGCACATACACAGGATTTGATCTTCCCATGTAAATTGTGGCACTGAGATGACTTCAGTGAAAACACAAATCGCCCTGAGTCATACAGCTGCAAGAAAACGTATTTCAATCTCTCAAAACTTTTCAAAACATCGCCAAATAAATGCCTAATGTGCCAAATAGGATTAAGAGGGCCAGCTTTCCCTGCAGGCTTCCATAGAGGAAAACCAGGAGTAAAATGCTGCTAGGGAGACGGTAAACATTTCTTAAGTTTCTCTTTGTGCCTGCTGTCCCCTCAGCTCAGCAGATACGGGGCTGGCAGGCCAGGTGTGACACCCGGGGTAAGGATGTATATGCATAAGTTCAGTGCTCCCACAAGGGTTACACATGTCACGCTAATATCACACTGCCCTTGCCATGATTCAACAAAACACTGAAATATGAATGCAGATTTAAACACTTGCTGAGGAGCTCTCCTGGAGCTGCCTGATAACCGCTTGTGAGTCTCGAGCCAGGTGTTGAATATGTGGCTCAGTTTCTATACGGAGGCATTTGTTTTCCACAGCAAATTCAGCTTCCAGAGGGTCACATAGGCATCCTGGAAATGGCTGCGATAATTTCACCATTGGGATGATTTTCCCAATTGAAGTAAGTCCTGCTCTTTGAGCAACTGGTGTTTACTGGATTCCTGGAGCCAGTTTGCATGGGCAGCACCCACATCAGCAGCAAGGCAGCTCCCAGCTTTCAGCAGGACCTGGAAAGGCACTCTGCTCTCTGGGCAGTGGTGGGGTGTTGTTTTGAAGCAGCCATGTATGACAGACTACAGCCATCCATCTGCTTATGATATTGAATGTGACAGATTCTTTAATCATTTTAATATGCAACATAATATTTTTTAATATGTACTCTCTCTTTATTCATAGGACTACGTGCATTAAACATGGATAGTTACTATACCTTGAACTGGACCTTTCGTTTCACTCTTTAAATTTAAACAGAGCTGCTTTCACATGTGAACATGAGACTTTCTTTCCTGACTCAGGATAGGATTTTTTTTTCAAAAGCAATTTCCACTCAACTACTTTCCCAAACCAATAGCCTGCAGACATAGTAAACAGCAACATTTTCTCAACAATACCACAATTCTGACCATTTATCCTTTTCTTTGAATTGTACAAAAAACCTTTGAGTTAACACCACCTTCAGAACTCCCTTACAACACTATGCCAAGTGTATTTATATGCTGCTCCATAGGATTCACAGAGAAATCACGTTGTCTCAGTGCTCCAGGCAGCATTGCAAATAAAGCTTTTATATTGATACATGTAATGATTCAGAAAAGTTTCCTTCTGGGTCAATTTGTGGTGTCTTTAAGTTCTGAAAACCAAGACAGAGAAAGACATAAAAAACACAAGGAATTCTGTGTGTACTTATGTATGCTCTGCTTCAGTGTTTGAATAATTCAGCCAGGAAAAAGTACAGTGTTCCTGAAGTAGTGACTGCTTTTATTCTATTGCACACACACTTTGAAAAGTTCTGCATCAGCCTGAACTCAGGAACACCTTTTTATATGTCTAGATAGTGATAGGACAAGGGGGAATGATTTTAAACTTGAGGAGAGATTTAGATTGAATGTCACGAAGAAATTCTCTGCTCAGAAGGTGGTGAGGCCCTGGCACAGGTTGCCCAGAGAAGTTGTGGATGCTTGAAACACATCCCTGGAAGTGTTCAAGGCCACGTTGGATGGGGCCTGAGCAACCTGGTCTAGTGGGTGGCATCCCTGCCCATGGCAGGGGGTTGGAACCAGGTGCTGTTTAAGGTCCTTTCCAACCCAGGCCACTCTATGGCTCTGTGAATTTAGAATGGAGCAGGGCAGACTCAGGTTTACTCGAGGCCCAAACCTTCTCCAGTGATGAGATTTAAACAGCTGAGCTGCAAGCTGAGAAATGTCCAGAGGAGGGAAACTGAGAGGAAGGAGCCTTGGCTGCAAATCCAAGGAAAACACAGGGTGACTCAATTTCCCTTTGGCACCCAGAGCACCCCTGCATGAATTCAGGGTCCGTGGGCAGTTGTGGTACGCCCGATCCTATCTCTCGTGTATATGATCGCATGTCATTCCCTAGAAAGGAGAGGAACAGCACTTTTCAGCTCTCCCCTTGTGAATCCTGTCAAATTGACACCACAGTCCCACGACTTTTTGGAGTACGGATGGGAGATGACAACAGAAAAAGAGAGTTGTGCTGCACAGAAACGCAACACATGTTGCAAGAAAAGCAGGTCAGGAGCAAAGGCGCAAGCACGATGTTTGTTTTGGAGAGGAGAAGCAGCAGAGGATTCAAAGGCACCAGGCACAGCGTGTAAAGGAACACCGAGGGCTGGCTGGCCAGGCAGCGCCTCTCCGTGATTCGGGATCGTGTGTACCCGTAAGAAATCGCACCTATCGCACAAAGACATTGGAGTCATTTACACAGCCTCAGCAGCAGTGCGAAATGGCTCCTCGTGGAGTCAGACATTTGGGAACAGATAAAGCCCCTAAAGAATGCTTCTTTTCTCCCTAAGAGATTAATGTAGATGTGAACACATTAGCGCTGTTTAAGGGAGAGTATTCTCTTTGACAGATAACTGGGATTGGGAATATTAGATTACCAAATAATGGACCTTTTAAATTCTGTCATCATTACTTATCAGGTACATTAGTTTAAAACCTGCAATTTTGAACTTAGCATTATTGAGCTTTTGAAAGATTAAGTTACTGAGCTTTTGTTTGTGAATGGCTCTGTGAAATTTCCTGAAAAGGATAGTCCTCGTCCTTCATTGTGTCAATGTGAATGCCAAATAACATACTTTATTGATATTTACAGACATACAAATGATAGGACTAATGCACCTTAATGTCTGTCTCCCCGAGTGAAAAGCCAGAGCACTGTTAGATAATATGGTGCACTGTATCTCTTTTGTAAACCCATTTGGAAGAGTTAGTGTTTATCCCCCCTCCCCTTCCTGAAAACCTCATTTGCACAAGCAGCCTCACACAGGCAGGTTTGCAGTACAGGCTTCCCTCTAAGGGTCACTTTCTTTGACTCATTAGGCAGACCAAAAAATACAGAAGTTACAGACGTAGCTTGCATGTACGGGTTGGCAGGAGAGCCATGTCCAATACGTTAAAAAATTGGATATTCATAAGCACATCCACAATTGCGTTAGATAGGGAGGATAAAGCCCCATATTCATTAGGTGATCAGTCTCAGTGAAGGGTTTAGGAGCAAAATTCCCTCCTGTCCTGTTAAATCTCCCAGCTGCCTGCTAAGGGGGTTCAGGAACAGGGTGATTCAGCAAGATCTGCTCCAACAGCCACGGCAGGGAACTCGACTGCTCTGATGACACAGGTACCATCTCTGTCCTGGACGTGGCAATCTGTGACCTTCCTCTTCTTCACACTCAGTTGTGAGATTGAGTCTTCCAGGCAGGATTTTCAAAGCTGAATAAGGAAATTAATCTCACAAATCCCTTAGATATATAATGCAAATTGGGTGTTTTCTTTACTCCCAACTCCCACTGAGTTTCTCCAAGTTGTTTGGAGAGAGCAAGACTTTTTATTTTTCAAACTTTTCCAACTTTTTAAGAAGTCAATAGAGTAGCGAGCCAAAAAATATGAAGAATGATAAGCTACAGCCATGAAATGCAAAAGGAATGTTTGTGAGAATATATGTTTGCTTAACGAGGTAGGTTCAAATTATGCTCATAAAACAAAATCAGAGAAAAAGAAAAGATATCCAGTAAATATCCCTGACACTCCATCAGACCCCAAATGTAGGTACCGCCTATGCCTAAACAACTCAAAACACTTGGAAACAGTTTAAAATATATTTTGTTTTGCTTGTTCAGTCTTTATGTGTTTTTTTCCTTTTTCCTTTTTTTTTTTTTTAATTTACCACATTTTTTCATGCCTCTGAGATAAAACCTGTTATATTTGGGAGCCAGACTTCAAATAGATGAATGTTCTGTAAATGTTAAAAGAAAGAAAATTATTTCAAAAACAAAGTCTCTTCTTCTGAATGATGCTTTTTTTCCTTTTTTCCCCCCACAAATGAAATATACTCTCAATTCAGATGAAAAAAACCTGGACATCTATTCAACTCACCAATTCAGCTAACAGTGAGGAGCAAACTCTAGCTACAATATTCATGAGTTGTTTATCAGGTCAAGCTTAAAAGCCTTCCAAACTCTTGTATGTTCTTAGGTGTCTTTGCCACAGAGAGAAGCTTCATTGTTACACTTGGATGCTTTTAAGACTTGCAAAATGTCACAAATTCATCAAAAAAACCAACCAAGTTACTCATCAAAAATGAGTTTCATTCTCCCCTCAAAGTGGTATTTCTCTTGTCAGCACTCACTGAGGGAGAGAAAGATCAAGATAATATACTTGTACTTATTTTTAATTTAGAGCAATTTTGTTGAATCGTACCTAAATTACCCAGGTATAATTTGTGGCACATAACAATGACATTATTTTCTACAGATTTAAACTGCCTTAGATATTTATTTGACTCCTAAATCATTGACTGTGCATCACTCTGTACTGATATATTTTAAAATGTACCTTCCGCCTTCCAGTGGAAAATGTCCCTGCCTGTGACAGGGGAGTTGGAGCTGGATGATCTTTGAGGTCTCTTCCAACCAAAACCATTCTCTGATTCAATGGAAAGATAATAAGGATGTGCAAACAAAGGAATATATAATCAATCCAAAATGAGTATAGTGATTTCTCAGCCCAAAATTAACAAAGCTATGGATAAGAAGAACACTAGAATATGAGGTTGGAGACATGAGAGCATCCCCTTTCTTTATGCCATGAGGGTTTTTTGTGCAAAATGAAACAAGTCAATATGCCTCATTCCAGCCAAGGCTAACATCTGATTTTGTATTTGGGGAGTAATGTGACTCAGAGACCCACAAATGCTTTTTCTTGCCTGTACAAGCTCTTTTCATTATGCTAAAAGCTCATTACCATTTTAATTTTTAGATCATGATTCTCATTAATTGCTACTTAAAAAAAAAAAAAGGCTTAAGGTTTGAGCCGTGTGTCGTGCTAGAGAGCTTGCATGAGCATCAGAACTTTTTTTCCCCACAGTGTAGAGGAAGGTACTCAATGGCTCAGCAGACACTGGACTATCCAGAGCCCCAAGATAAGGGTGATAAAACTGCTTCCTCCTTGAGCTATTGTTCATGAGGGTTTTTGCACTTTCTTCGAAAGACATGGTTAGAAACGGATGCTAAAATCCAAAGCCAGATTTTTGGATTTTGGGGGATATGGTTTAGGGGTGGTTATCATGGTGATGGGTTTACAGTTAGACTAGATGATCTTGAAAGTCTCTTCCAGCCCTGATGATCCTGTGATGATCAGTTCCTTGAAACCAGTTTTCTCTGACGTTCTCCCTAGAGGAATAAGGTCTCTGGTCACTGGTGGTGAATGTCTTCAACTCACAAGAAAGCAGAACTGCTTGAAATTAAACCTTTCCTGTTCAAGATGAGTGGGAATATATTCAAACTGCTTGACATGATCTTATTCAAGTTTACAGAAGCCTGTTTAAAGAGCACATCCCACTTCTACGATCCCAGAGCAATTTTTAAGCATTTCCATCCATATTCTGTTGACTTGTACAACGCCACAAACACCCACTGCCATTCATACAGGCTAAAGGCCATGAACATCTCCTGCCCTATGGAATTTCACAGTACTCCGGTGAAAACAATGGGAAAGTAAGGAGATCCAGCTTTTCATTGCTGTCCCTCCTTCAGCCTCCTGTCTTCTGCTCCTACAAATCTTTACATACAGAGCTGATGCAATGAAGTTTTTAACCTGAGGCCAGCTGCACACTGGCCTTGCAATGGCCAGCAGGAAAGGCCTTTGGGCACCTCATATGAGCAGTACTGACACCAGAGTTATGTGCATTAGGCACTAGCAATGTTATTTATGCCTATTAATAAAGAGCCTTTCAGATAACGACCGACAAACGCGCTTCAGTTTAGGGCACAGAACAGAAAGATTACATGCTAATGGCAACAGCCAGGAAAGAAACATGATAGGCAGGGACAGAGAAGAGTAAACAAGAGAGACAGAATTTGAAAATGGCAAAGATGCAAGCAAATATTTGTGCAGGCTAGCTAATGTCAACCTACCTCCACGGTGCCTGGGGGGTGTGGCCCTTCAGAAGGACCCTAAGCTCCCTCCTGTCTGTCTCTCAAGGGGAACAGGCTTATCCAGCTGGAAAATGCTCCAGCACTTTGGGGAAGGGGAGATATTTCTCAGACATTTGGTTCAGAGTGGAATTCTCAAAGAGATACTTGAGACACTTTGCTGAGCACAAAAACTCAGCAGCATGGCTGCTAGGGTGCAGGGCCACACAAAGCCCCTGCGGTGAATTTTGAGGGAGCAGAAATGCTGGCACACGTTCCCTGAAGTGTTTGTAATCTTTAGATGCAGAACTAAAATCCGGCTAAACAGAAATATTCCACTTGAAGAAATAAAGTTTAAATAAGCTCAGGCCTCAAATGCCCGTGTTTAAAGCTCAGGTAAATTTGAAGGCAAAAACAGAGCAAGCGTTATTGGAAGACAAGATGCAAATGAGAGAGTCTAATCTCTGTGCAGTGATCAGCACACTCACTTTATCAGGTTTCCATCTGTCATCTGAGCTGCAAGTTTACAGGCAATGTACTGTCTGTCCTGAAATTTACATCTCTGATAAGGCATTCGGGTTTCTGTAGTGGAGAGTCTCCTCCATGGAGATAACCAGTCTTTTATTCGGGGAAAAAGGTAAGGGAATTTATTCACAAACATACTGGAAAACTGGCAGCTTTTCTGTCTGTTTTCACTTTTAAAAGAATGTCGCAATCTCAAAGTTTTCTCCTAGAATGGGAATAAAATTTCCCAGCTCAGAAAAAATGTTTAGAATAAACAGGATTTTTTTCAGGTGATGGCAAAGAGTCCTGTCAATGGAACTAAATGGAATTTTAAAGACCATCAGATTAATAAACTTTTCTGAATAGTTTTCCTGTAAGTTGTTTTTCTAGTAGATCACAAAACTCCCTGTTAAAGAGTCAACTATATCATTAAATAAGAAAATTAAAAGCACAGGTGCTAGGATGCCATGCTGGACAGAAGTCTCTGTGGTGAATGCTGAGGAAGCAGAAATGTTGACATTTCTGAGTATTGAGCACTGTTCATATAGGGAATTTCAAAGGCTTTTCCTCATTTTATGTGAGATCTAATTTCAACCTAAAAATTGTTCTATGCTTGCAATAAAGCACCAGGAGCAGCAAATCCGAAACCAGTCTGTAAATGAGATATCCCATAGACAGGGGAAAGGCAGAAGTGTTTTGAATCAATCCTCTTTAGTCCCTAAAGTCAGCTGTGCATGGAATCCATGCTGGCTTTATGCCTGTCAGGTAAGACTGGCCACAGACAACCTGGGTATTATTTTAACATAGAAGAGCCGAATTTATACATCTGTAAAATTTACAGACCTTTTTATTTATGCATATATGCTTTTGCAAAAGGAAATAAACACTTCTGAAACACAGACCCTCTGTGAGCAGCCCCCTGATGACAAATCTGAACCAGCTCTAAATAAATCTATTGCTGCTCTTTGTCCATTTATTAAACAGGATTAAAATAAAAAAAGTAGAAAACCAGAGTGCCAAAAACTTGCATAAAACTGATTAAAACTCATAAGCCCTATGTGCAACAGGTGTTAAATCTAGATGCAATGTGCGTTACGTTACCACCTGGGCTCATCTTATTCTGGCCAAAACAATATCCTCTGCAGGTGTGCAGGAGAAGCAGGAATGTAAAAGTGCTTTGGAGAAAGGGGAGAAAGCAGCAGCTTTGGCTGAGGCTTTCACATCAAGTGTGCAGGCAAGGAACTTTGAGCTGCACACCAGAGGATGACCAGGTCTGTATGCAGAAATCTCTGTGTGCAGAACCACGTGCAGGTGAGGGCACCAAGAAATACCTTTTGCCAGCAACATTTCTCTGGGTACTTCTGCTGACCCAGCTGGAAATGGCAGCACATGCCAGTAGCAGTATTTCCTGGGATTAATAAAAGAAGGATCAATTAGACAAACATAGTCTTTCATATTTATCATGATCACCATATTTATGAGCTGATTCTGACATTTCGTTTTCTTTCCACTTTTCTCCTTTCTGCTGCAGAAGTAGCTGAAGAATGCTGATGAGATATGAATGACAGTAATTCAACCCTTAGCTGCACCCAGTGCATAAAGTTCAAACCCAAATGAGAGGGTTTTGGATAGAGAAGTAGTAAATTTCACTGGTGATCCTGGTTTCTCGGCTTCTGTGAAGCACCAGGTCCACCAGGAAAGTGCTGGTTGCTCCATGAGTACCTGGTGTTTCTTCCTCATCTGTTCAAAATTCATTAAAACTGTGAGAGAGACTCTGGAAGACTTTTCTTAGATCTGCTGCATTATTTCCTGTACAGGAAACACATAATTTACGTCCCTCTCATTCAGCTGAGAGAGATTCTCAGCAACACTTCTCCACAGTGACCTGCATCACTTCTCCACAGCTATTTGGAAGGTAGAGCATCCAAGCCAGGGGAAGAGATACACTTCGAGCATTTGCAAGACTTTGTTATTCAAAACACAGTTTGAAAATGGCTGTAGGAATTTAATTAGAAACTTCCATTAGGAGATTAGATGACTAGAACAAAGAAAACCAGTGAAAAGGCTTCTTATTAAAACCAGTAGCACTGCAGAATATTGATAATATAACAAAGGAATGAGTGGATACGCATAGCAAATTATTAAAGGTTACAGATAAATGTCCAAAAGTTGCTTAGTTTCTGGCTGTCCCAGTATATACAGAAGTCACTGAGAGGAGATGACACATGGTCCCTGCCCCTGCAGAATACGGTGGCTGAGGTAGCCAGAGGTATTAAAGCACAAAGCTCAGCAGTGCTGTGCCATTACTTGTTTGCATCTTTCCAGCTCTAGTGCGCAAGAGAAGCATGAACAAACACACACAAGTCCACAGGTTGCAGCACGAATTCCAGCCACAGAGATTAGTAAATGTAAACTCCTCTGACAAAGAATCATGCCTGGAAGAAGGTGAGTCTATGCCTGGAAAAGGACTGGAGAAAGAAGAGACTCACACTGCTGTGACACTGAAGAATCCCTAAATACCCTCAATGGGCAGTGTCAGTTCAGGTGAGCCTAAGCCCTAGAAACTCCTACCCAGAAAACTGTCTGAGCACATTCCCTGGGCAGAGAATAAGAAAAAAATCAGTAAAAGATTTAAGATCAAACTTGAACATAATTTGATTAGGTTCACTTTCCTGGAATGCAGATGAGTTGTTGCAGATGATTTGTGGTCAGTACTTAGAATGTTCTTACTCAAAACAGTCCTACTGTTTCCATCCAAGAGTGGCTCATATTCTCAGTAACTATCCATCCCCAAGTTCTTGTGCTTCTGTCCTCTACAACCATCTGATCCGTGCCTAGTTCTATAATTTCTACAACTAGGAGCTCGGCCTCATTCAAATCAATCTTTCTGATGCAGCCTGGCCCATTTTTGAATCTGCACTGCAAATTTTCAAGACTCAGCCAAGAGCAGTCAGTGGGTTTGCAGTATGTGGGAACAAACAGCTGAGGCTCAAAGCACCTTCCTTTTCACATCAGAAGTGCTAGATTTCCCCAGCCATCAAGGGTGAGACTGTTGGTGATGTCTGCACAACCTGGCAATCCTCAGCTTGCCCAGGGCTACTCAGCCAGCTGAGCACTGTGCTGATGTAGGTGCTTTGCTGTCAATATCTGAGTTAGGTCATGCAGAGTTTGATCAGATATCTTTGCCTGATACTTCAGAAAACATTGAATGATGAATTGTAATTTTTAAAAAATGCCTTTCTTACCAATGATATACAGAGTCCATTTATATGAACACAGACAAATGTGCCCTCTATTATTGCTTGAGAAAGAATCCTTAAACAATCAGGACAAAATCAGTGCATGAGTAGCACTCAGCCTTGCCACAACCAGAGATCCTCTCATGTTTTCCACATTGCAGTGGGCTCCAGTGAGTCAACACCAACTTGTGCCTCGTTGCACTGCTGGAAAAGATCCTTCTTAATGAGAATGATGTGCCTTCCTACCACCCTGCCCAGGTGGAAGTCAAGGCAGTACAGGAAGCAGCTGCCAAGGGCAACGTTTGGACAACTTTTGTCTACAAAAGAGGGGAGCAAACCAATAAATTAGCACACAAAGGTTTGCACAGACAACTTTCCCCTTTGTTAATACAATACAGCATTTTCATCATTGCCAGTTACTAAAAGGTTAATAAATTTGAGTATTTCCAAGAAAAAGTAAGGGTATTACAAGATGAACAGATAGCTAGATGGGTGACTGTAAAATACTAGAAAATTGCTGATTGCTTTGCTAAAGGGCAGAGGCAAATTACAATCATTGTCTTTTGTTCTTGTGAACCCAAGGCATTCCTTTTTTTTTTTTTTTGTAGTCAAGTTATTTTAAAATGAACCATACAAGTAACTATGATGTCCTAGGAAAAAGTGAATATAACCCAGGATCTTTAAATGGGTCGTGAAGCCAACCTGGAGCAATGCTGAACCACCCCAAAATGTTTGCACATTTCAGAGGCTTCATGCAGTTTGGAAAAGGCAAGAAAACATTCAAATGTCTTTTTAACAGTCCTACAGTATCTAAAGGTCAATGTTATGGTAACACAAGTTCCTCCCTTTGAACACAGAGAGGAAATAGTACAGCTACTGCAAGACAAAATCTCCTCTAGTTCAGTAGTACAAAAATTAAAAAATCATTTCTTCTACAGTACTTGCTGATGAGACTAGATGGGCTTACCTGCTTAGAAAAGCAAGGACTAAGGAGGAGAAGCATGTGATGGTGGCAGAATAGCTCCAAAACAGACCTTGCTTGGTACTTACAATTTTTCTGTAATAATTATTACTATCCTACTGAAACAAACCAACCCCCTCAAATCCAAACATCACGAGTCCTTCACTTTTTCAAAAGCCTTTGATGGTTCCTGAAAAAATCTTGGTTATACTGGGACTATTTCTTTCATAAACATGGAAGAAGAAACAAACTTTCTGCCTGAAGAAAAATTAACCCATCTCCAGTCTGTGAGGCTGTTCCACAGCAAGAGTGCAGCTGCCTTAGCTGGATTCCCACGGGAGCTGGTAGCTTCTCACCCAGCAGCAATCTGGACTAGAACACCTTTTTATTTGAGTACATCCTTGTTTTGCCATGAAGAACGATTGAATCACTGATGACAATGGTTTCATGCAAGAAATAATAATAGTGGGGAGCACCAGCCCATTCTGGCCATGGCTGAGAGCTCCCTTGACTTGAAGCTGAGCAAAGGAAGGTTCACTTTGGTCTCCTCAAACCCCTGTTCCGGCAGCAGCCTGGTGACGACACTGGGGAGAGCAGGGCAGCAGCCCAGGAAGGCTCTCCTGGCACCATTCCCAGTGATTCCAGTCAAACTGAGGAGGAGCTGGCAGCCTGTTCCAGAGGCAAAGGGTCACCCTGGAGGCAACCAGGACCTTTGGAAGTCAGCAGCCTTGGGAGTCTCTTGGGCTCCTTCCTTCTTTAGGCAAAAGTTCCTTCAAATTTCACTCAAAATAACTCTAGTATTCCCCCAACCACACAATATCTGCTTTAAACTTATGTTTATATGGTAATATTTAAATTATAAAGCGCTGGCCTCTCACCTTTGGGTTCCTGACTGGATTCAAACCCTCTTCCTATGGGAAATGAGTTTGGTGGCCTAAGCGGAGTCTCGAGTAGACAAAAGTCCTTATCTCCAAACTCCAAACATAATTCAGCACAACATGTCATGATTGGAATTCCCTGCTCAGGAAAAGACAAGGAATGAGCTTGTGTCAAAAGTAAATTACCTAAGTAATCAAATCAATACTGAATTCAAAGTGGAAATATCAAAATTATCAGGTGGTGCTGTGGAGGCTACAAAATTGCTGTTTAGCACAATGTTTTCCAGCTATATTCAAAATGAGAAATGTCATTTAGAGCAGATAAACTACAAAAAATGAGGTCAAAGCTGCAAAGAAGCATTAGCTGAGAACCTTAATAAATTAAAAAATTTCCTTGAATAGCACCTTATCTCCCCTGGAAGAATGCATACAGTCTGGAACTGTGTATCTGCCCTCCTCACGAGTGTGAGGCAAAGAACCATGATGTACATCTCAGATACATTCGAAGATGGCTGAGCATGGGGTAGAAACATCATTAAGAGGTGAGTCCTTCTACAGATTTGACGACTTTAAAATTGGACATTGCATGTTGTGACAAAATACCTACAGATGAACTACCGTAACTTTAAGTTAAAAGGAATTCAAGAAAATACAGATAAGTACAGTCCCTTTCTCGGGTTGGAGGGGATAAAAAGATGTAACAGGCTATGAACCTTTTCACCTAATGATGAAAAAAGCAAAACAAAGTAGCTCTTAGCCACGTTGTGATCCTTAAAGCACCTTGTGGTCAAGTTCACATGGCATCAGATATCCACTTCATCCCTGGATGTTTGCTTTATAGTCTGTACCCTTAACTCACCACAAAATGGATGACAGTTTCATTACAGAATGGCATCACTTGTCGAACTTTGAATTACTGATCATAAAAATATCAGTTATTCTTTGAAGGATTGTTTGAGCACTCTTTTTTTTTTTTTTTTTTTTATCAGCATTACTGTTTAGTGCAACGTACACAAGGGGTTGAGTGGGGGAGTGATGGTGGAAAGAAATCAAACCTGGCTGAAGAGCTAAGAGTTTGCAATACCCTACCCATACAAACAAGCTTCTATCGCAGTTATAGACAGCAGAAATAAAAGGGAGCTTTTTGGCTCACAGCTATAAAAAAAAAAAATTATCATAGTGATGAAGTTCCTCAGCCATCAACAGAGCTGTGATAACGCTGTTTGATGATGATTTTCCCATGAATGTTAAACAGCCGCCACTGCGGAGGAAAAGGAGCTTATCTGCACCTAATACTGATCTCTAATTCCTGCCCTTCTTGAACCATCCATTTTCTAACAGCATTAACTGGCAAATTTACATCCCATCTTAATGCTGCTAAAGAGGACAGGAGATGAAGAGTAAATGACAGCAGTGTAATGAGGATGGCTTTTTTCTCCTTTCTCTTTAATGGCTGAAGATTTACACAATTGTCTGTAAGCTTATATAGAGAGCTTACCTGAACCTTTTGCCAGCATGGATTCAACTTACAGGAGCTTTTGTTAACTAAATACACATAAATATTTTTAAGGAGGTTTAATATTGTGACTTCAAAGAAAGCTAAAAGACAGGATGAGAAAAAATATTTTTTTAGCATTTTGATTATGGATAAAAATTGCTAATATTTCTTTCTTAAGCAGATGCAGTTGTATTTACAAAATACAAAAATCAGATCCTAATAAAAATTCTTTTTCTGCTAAAAAATACTTGTCTTTTTTCTGTCACGCGGAAGAAGAAATTTTTTCCCAGTTACAGAATTTTAGTGAAGAATTATCTCCAAAACTCAGAAATCAATGGTTATCCAAATACATTATGTAGAGCTGTGTTTCACATGTCACCCACAATATGGATTGCTTTCTGATCATGTCACTGCCATCAGAATGGAAGGCGCTACCCTGCATGGCAGAGAGGAGAGCAAGAAGGGAATGTTCCAGTGTAGGAAACCACAGCAACAACACTTGGCCAGGTTCAGTCAAAGTGTTCCTACAGATCCAGATGATAATTTCAGTGGGAATTAGAACCAGTTCGAGATGTGTTGTTGATATTCAAAAGGCTCTTGGTCTGACTCTGATACAAAAGACTAAATTTAATCAGCAAGAAATTTTTTTAAGATTGCTTTTTTTCCCCTATTCTTAATTTATTTCATATATACTATTTCTCCAGGGTGTGTAAGGAAGACTGGAGTTGAAAGGGAAAACAGCAAATATTGCTTAGAAATACAAGGGTGGAGGCTTCAAATCCCACTCCATGAGTATAACCCAGGGCAGCAAAGGTGTCTGAAAGAAATGCAAGACAGGGACATTGCTATTTTTCAAAGACTTTTGTTATAATCTATTAAATTTAATCTTCAGAAATTTCAGTGTTTGTTTAATACACTTTGCCACAATTTCCATGTCATGTCAAGTATTTAATACAAGGCAAATATGCATCTATGCACATATATATGCACACATACACACGTGTAAGTTTAATATTGTGTCAAATGTATACGAACAAAAAAAACCACCCAGCATAATAAAATATTCAAAATCAATTTTTATTCTTCTGTCAGAAATATTGGAAACCTGTAACTGCACCTTGAGAAGAGCACCTCAGCAGTGCCCTGTGTGTTGCCATACACCTGTCATGGCTCAGCTGATGGAATTTCAGGAGCCCTGCACCATTGCTGTGCTGGAAATGGGAGCAGACAGCAGCCCCAGGTGCTGCTGCTGTGCTGGCTGTGGTGACACACATTCCTGGAAGCACATGTATCCCATAATGCAAACTTCCTTTACTCTTAGGATAATATTTGGCAGCTACATTTATAAAGCATTCTCATCTAAGACTCCAGGGCCTAGGTTTTCTAAGAAGTTTAGGTTTATAAACAGCTTTACTACCTTTGATTACTTTGGCATTTGTTTTGAGAACATTGGAACCTGCTGGAGGTGGAACCCAAGACATCCAGCACAAAATGCACAGGATTGATTACCGAAAGACATATTTTGTCATTAGCTATAAATGAAAATTTGAGTGTCTGTCTTCTGTTCCTCTACGTCAATCTCTTGGTCGTAAGGGGCTGATAAAATAAAGTCAGTTAATTTGTAAACTGTTTTTACTGTCCATAAAAATGTAAACAGTTTGAGCCTCAAGCCAATCTAGTCAGCCCTCAACCCCAGCAAACTGAACACAACTTTCTTCTAACCATTTAAAGACACTTTAATTACCTGCTGTAAGTAGATCTCAGTGAGTGAAATAGAAGTCCTACATAAACAGAATAAATAAGAGGTTCATCTGAGGGCTTCTGTTTATTGATGAATTCAGATTTTTTTCCAAATAATTGAGTTTCAAGTAGTACATTGCCATGGCCCAACACTACTTAGGTTCCAGAATCACTAAGTTAGTTGTCACGTAGAAGTCTTCACAGAAGAAACCTGCATTTTGTGATGTATAGATCAAACCTGTTTCAGAGGCTGGGAAGGTCTGTATAATCCTGTTTTGGTTTTGATTTTCCTTTGAGCATCATCCAAGCCTTCACTACAGCTGGCTTTTTGGCAAGCAGAATTGTCCTGTCACAGACTTTGCCTCTTCCAAATATGTCCCAAACTGAACCATTTTCTTCACCTTTCAGATATGAAATAACCACGTTTATTAATGGAGCTATCTGCATGACATATTAGTACTCTCCAGCCTGATTCTCCTGGCAGCCCAACCTTCCCATTGCATAAAACTTCCTGAAAGAACAAGGACACAAAGGAAGACACCTAAACTCAGAAGAAAATGAGAATCTAAATACACAGCAGGATATAGATGTAGAGGACACTTGAAAAGATTTTAGGAAAAACAACTGCCATTCATGTTTCACTCTCTCTGCAAGTCTGTAATCATGACAGTATCTCACTGCAGCTGGGTGAGAATTTTTTACAAAATGCTGTTTCCAGGAAAAATAGTGCTCTTGTCATAAGAATCAAAATATTATGACTTTCTTATAAAATCTGAATATATCTGTTAGGCAGGAACTTCCTTTGAAATAATGGGAGGAGGCTTGGGATTTGCTTTTGTTTTAAAATGAAACTGAAACTGATTAATTGAAAACATCTGAATTATACTTCCCATGAGTCACTGCAGTGTATTATGAAGAAAAACTCAGTTCAGTGTTAAACTAAACTATAGAAAACATCTGTTTGGCCTAACAAAATAAAATGAGATATTTTAACTTTGTTAGATTTTTTATATATTATTTACATTAAGCTGAAAAATCAGTGTAATATAATGAACCAAGAAACATCAAAACTTCAGCATAGCGGATATTTCTGTTTTCAGACAGTTCCTCCACCCACCCACACAAACTTAGATCACAAATCAAATTGGTTTACAGGTGGCTGGATGGCAAGAAGGTGCAAACCCAGGTCAGCATGGCAGTGTTCCCAACGACCCTGTAAGGACCATCCAATTTTCATTTTGCTGCCCACCATAAATAAATGTAGCAGTATGAAAAAAAGGAAACTAGAAGCAGCAGCACATATCCACCTGCATTACACATTTGAAATGAGATTAAAAGATGAAATTTTGTCACAAAATTTCACTGTTTCTTCATGTTTCAGCATGTAGCATCAGAATCACTGTTGGAAATGCAGAATGCCAAGTGTACCAAAGCTCTACCTTACTATAAACTGCAGATCTTTTTCTGTGCATATAACAAACATTTTAGCATAACAGGACCTAGGAAAAATGCACCTTCAACTGAACTTTGCAAAATACTTTCTCCTGGGCTGCATATTTGGGAAAATTAGGGACAATGAAATGGAGGAAAAAAATACAGGCAGAAATCAGGGGTTTTACAGAAAAAGCACACACACCCTCACAACAACTAAACAAAGCAACAAACCAGAGCATTAAGTGCGTTCTCGATTCCTTGAATACATCATGAAGCCCCAAACTCTGTTAACACCAAGCCTTACAGTGAGAGATGGGAAATATGATGTAGCATAACTGCATTTAATCAAGGTGAATCCCCTCTGATGATTATCAAGTGAGGATAGATTTCTTGCTCCGCTCTCTCTACCCTTGTACAGGAAGAAAGATACTGAGATAACATCTAAAACCATAATAAGGAAAAGAGATTATGTTAACTGTTGCTTAAGAAATTTCTTTGTACCAGAGAAACAAACAAATTGAAGGCTTTAAAAATCAAAGGGCAATTTAATGTTGCCGTTCTACACAAAGGACCAATAAAGAGCTGCCTCCTCTTGTTGCAGGTAGATCACAGAACTCTCCCTGTTTCCAGCATGTCAGCTGTGGCTTTCTACTATCTCCACCTTACACCAGCCCTGGGCTGACTGGCTTTATCTCCAAAACTGGATTATAACCTGTCTAGTTTAGCTTTATTATAGTACCTGATAGAATAAAAATGCACTGGGAAAAAAATATTCAGTATATTTGCATAAGCAAGGTGTGTTTTTCATTTGTGATGTGGCTGTTTGTGCCCTACCACATATCTGGAATACCAAGCCAGAGATCTCTCCCAAACTGCAACGGTACTAGATTGTATAACAGAAGTGGATTTTATTTGGCAGAAAAAAAGAAGCTAAACACAGAATGAACAGGCTGCATCAGAGACCCCTACTTCAGGACCCAGAACGATAAAAATCCCAATATGCTTGACCAAACCGATAATCCCTTCTCACATAAAGGCTGTCCTGGAGAATGTCTGAAGGTATAACATCTTCAGAACAATGAACAACTGGATTCTGCTGTAGTAAGAACTGTTTCTGACTACAATGAAGCCAGGAAGGGATTTGCAGGTGAGAGACTGCAATGACTGTCCTGTAGTCCCACAAGTCACTGCAAGGACATTGCAAGATTTCCCTGCACAGAGTGTGTGGCTCACCTCAGGTGATTGCCCTGATCTTTGGCTCTCTCTCCCTCCCACACCTCGGCTCAGAGATGAGGATGTGGACATTCAGAAAGGTCAGTGCCATCAGCTTTACTGTTTGCCATTTCATACAGCCTTAGAATGTCCTAGAAATCTTCCGGATCCTCATGTGGCCACCCTTAATTCTAGTGTGTTATTTTGCCTTATTCTGCAAACCAATATATTAATTTCAATTAATGTGATTAGGAAATAGAAGACAAAGAAAGAAAGAGAGAGTCATGCCAAAGTGACTTTCTATGCAACCACTCTATATTGGGCATCCAGACCTGGTCAAATAGATGGAAGCTGTCAGTTAATTTCTTACACACAAAACCCACAGTGTTTTGCTTGTAGCTGCAGACCTACATTAGTTTTCGTGAATGTGTCAAATTATGATGCTTATAATGCAGTATTGTGGATTCAGCCTCTGCAAAATATCACCAATGGCATTTTTAGTGGTCCAGTTTGAAAATGTGACCCTTAGAGACTTGATGAATAAAATTAGTCAACTCTGTAACTTTAAAATAGCTCTTTTCTAATTAAAGTGTGATGAAGCTTTCAGCCTATCTAGCTAGGGATGCAGAGTGCACGAGCAAACCAATTAGAGATAGTGGCAAAAACAAAATGGTGTCACAAAAAGATTTACCACATCAGTCCCTCCAGTAGCTGTACCATTTCTGCTGATAAAGGTGAAACAACAGCTACTGCTGCAGCTAAGGCTGAAGCTAATGTTAAGCTGACAAATCAACTTTTAGAGTCTTGGGAGATTCAGCAGAGCTATCAAGAGGCACAAAGGCTACTAATGCTTATGTCATACTTCTCAACTCTCACATTTTACCCAGGAGACGCCAGATTTTTTTAGCTTAAAAATTTTTTGATTTTTGTATTCTCTTGGGCAAAAAATCAAAGAGGCCCATTAATTCAATGAGAATTTCACATATCTCGCTGCTTGATTTTTTTTTTCCACAAGACACACACTGTTTGAGGTTGAGAAGTATGCTCCACTTTGATAATGACACCCTGAAGGATAGCACTGGTAGGAGGACGAACACACGACAAAACCCCAGCTGCTGCCATTCAAGGCAAACACTCAGGACATTCGATGCTTGAATTCAGGTGGAGAGACCACCACGTATCACTCCACTGCCATTGCGGGGAGCCTGTACAATCAGGCCCAAATTCAGCCAGTTTTAAAGCACACAGCACAGGGAAGAGAAGAGCTTGGCCTGACTCCTGTGAGCAAGCACACAGCTAGTAATAATCTGTCAAACATTTGCACGCCTTGTGGTAATCTGGTTCACCACTTCTTAGAGGACGTGATTACATGCTTACTTGAACAAATCTCCCTGGCTGTCTAGTGGTGAGCATTAGTAGCAATGGGAGGAAACAAACAGATATGATGCTACAAAAAGAAAAAGCGGTGATTTTTATGGCAGACTTTCCTTATGTCATTCCAATCTTTCCTATATCAAAATACTGGGGAGTGAAAACAATTTTTTGCAGAGATTGAAGATCTAGACAAAAGCTAAAAGTAAAGCGAGTGTTAGAGGCTGGAACAAGGTCTTGCAAGTACTTCTCATGTTAGGTTCAAATTAGGTTCCAAAAAGCCCAAGAATGCAGGTCCTTCGTGGTCAAAAGTACACGTGTTTGAGCACCCGAGGGCAGAATTACTGGATCTTCTGCAAACTGTGTGTTACCAAAACCACCCAGTGTACTCTGTATTTTATTCAATATTATTCCATGTGGCAGAATCTTAGTAGCACAAGATTAGGAAGCAGTACACAGCTCACATTTTCAAGATCTACATCCAGCTTCAAACAAATACGTCCTCCTTTGCTTCAATTACGGATAATTTTGTAAAGAAACAACAAGTCCCTAATATATACATTATTCAGAAATTAAGTTGAACTATAAGTTGAAACACAGATGCAAATTTTCGGGACTCAGTAATCCAGTGCAGTTCATCGGTAAAGTTCAGATCCGAAACCTAATTCAAATTGTACACGTGTAGCTCTTCAAAGCCATAGATTTATTTCAAGCTTAGCTGAAACATTATTATTATGAAGAAATAGTAATTAAAAGACT
>QWTY01037032.1:0-10361 GCA_008033365.1 Pseudorectes ferrugineus
ACCAGCGTGCAGGCCAGCAGGGCCAAGTGCACGGCCAGCAGGATGGAGAACATGCGGCCGCCCTTTTTCCACACTTCCTTGGAGGCAGGAGTGGAGGGGGGCTGGTGGCTGAAAGATGCTATCTGGCTCGAAGCCAGGCTGGCTTTGTCGTCCCTGTGTCCGCAGCCCATGCTGGAGTGGTGGTGTCCGAGCTCGCTGTCCTTCCGCCCGGGCTCCTCGGTCATGGTTCAGCCAAGGCTCTACTGAAGGTCAGTGCTGTTGGGAAGAGAGGCCCATGAGTGAGAGGTGCATTTGGAACAGCCCAGGACTGGGCCAAAGCAGGCCACGTGATGAGGAGGACAGGACGTAAGACAAGAACAGGGAAGGCTGAGACAGGGAGTGCAAGAAGACAGATGAGCTCATTTTCAAACTTTCCTTTCCTGGTTCCCTGGAGGCTTTTTTTGCTTAAGATGCTCTTGCTCAGGGAGATCCCAGGTCAGTTTAATGAAGTGTGTCTAATCGGTCACACATCATTTATGTGTTTATTGATGTAAGATTTGGAAAAGCCCCAAAAAGCACTCACAGGATCAAATATCCTGGGGCAAACAGCCAGTGTGGTTTGATTTCTAAATCTCAAAAACGAAACATTCCGAGAAATTGTTATACTTCCTTGCTGCAGAACAGGCCACCACAAGGTGAGAAACCCCCCGGGAATCTTTGGACCATCCCATCACAGTTTGTAGCAGTTCCTGCACGAAGGGTGTGAACGACCTGAGTTGTCACACTCTCTAAAGCCCCTTGCCTGTGCCAAGTTTGGGATTTCATTCATTCTCAGTGAAAAGCCTGAAACAAAGCAAATTAACCATCCAAACAAAGCCATTCCACCAACCTGCTTTGCCGCCTGGGATCCAAATCTCTGCTCCTGCCAGGCTGAGAAGTTTCCCTGTTGCTGCAGCTTGGTCAGTTGAAGAATTTATACCCGTTGGGACGTCTCTGTGATTTATACCATGTCTGGAGCTGACAGCAGGGCTTTGTGGGCTTCTCAGAGAAACTCATGTGACCCATTTTGTGCAATAGCCGATTTTGGGGAAGCTGGAGAAAGATGAGGAGATAAGGGTTATTTACCTAGTGAGAACATGAGTCGACAACACTGCTAAGCGTGGCATGGACCGCTCAGTCACAGGGTCATGGCCACCACAGAGCAAGGCCACCCCACCAAATTCATCCCCCTACGTGCATGAGGTCCCTTCCCTCGAGAGGAGATGGTTTAGGTGATGAACTTATCTTTGGCAATGATTTTGTGCTTGGCTTTCCGCTTGCTGGAGCACAATAAACATTGTGCCCCACCCTGTGCTATTCAAATCAGTCCGCTCCATGCCTCTGAGGTTCTTGAGGAAAAGGAAGAAATTTGCATTTCTACCTGTTCAGTGCCAAGGGTAACTCAATCCTGTCCCACCCATGGTGTCATCAACGAGGAAGATTTAGCACTAGAGAAGGGCAGGATTTAGGCACTGGAATTTGTGCTCTCCTTTGTTGACGCACTGCCTTTGATTTTTCAGGGTGGGATTACTGTTTTCCGGACCTCAGGACCTTAACTCCTCTCCTTCCAAGGAGTAACCATATCACAAACCACAGGGCAGATATGATTCAAACGTGTGTCTGGTAAGGGGACAGTTTCTGCTCAAGGTCCCTTTCAAAACAGCTGTTTTGTGGGGGAGCTGTAGGAGTCCCGCGGCAGTTCTGGGTGGATGGGGACAAGTTTTAGTCCTTGAAATGCCTCTTTTGGAGATGTCTCTGCTGCTTTCCCCCTTCAGGGCAAGCACGGAGCTGGGGCCATTTGCTGTGTGTTTTCTCAGTCCCGTTCCTGCCCGCTCACCGCGTCCTTCTCGCAGCACTGCAGGGACAGCACCAGATGGAATTGTGTGGGATGGGAAAGGAGAGCTCAGGATCCACTGTACAGCCCAGGGAGAGCTCCGTGTGTCCCTCCCGTGCTGCCACCAGCCGGCTGCCACCAGCAGCACCGGGTCTGCCCCGCCTGGCCTCTGCTGATCCATAGGGATTCCTTTTGGGGTGAGCAGGATATCTCTTCTCAGCCTGCAGCCTTTCCCAGGGGAACCCCAGGCCTCCCTGAAGTAAACCCGAGCTGATAATGATGCTTTGCAGAGGCCACAGGTTCAGAGGCCCTTCGGGCTAAACGCACTGGTTTATCCTCCCTCTTTTGTCCTTACCAGCCAGCAACAGAGGAAAGAGTGTTTACTGCCTCGGGCAATGCTCCCAGTCCCCCTGGCAGCCACCGTACGGCGCAACAAACTTAATTAGTAACAATACAAGCATCATTAAATAACGTCGGTAATGAATTGCAGACGTTACTCCGCAGCTTTTCACCTGCAAGGATCCCAGCAACAAATACCTCCGTGGCTACTACATCCCATCAGGACTTGCCCAGGGAGGCTGAGCTGGTGCAAACGAACCTGTTGAGGTGAGCAAACCCCGCAGGGGGCAGACCCTGGCTCTGATGCACTTCCAGGTGTCCCCGGGCAGCCGGGAGGGTGACGCCGTGTCAGTCACCCAGGGATTAATCACTGCATCTTGCGTGGGTGCCCTTGGCACTGCTTTAGGGCCACCCTCCTCCTGTCTTGGGGCATTTTTTTTTCCTTACAAAAATAAGCTGCCTTTCTCACTGTTTAAGTTCCTCTCTGCTCATTGCCTTCCAAGCCTCCCTGATGCTGTCTTGCTGTCTTACAGTCTTTCCCCATTTTTCCACTCTCCTCCCATTTCTCAACCATCTGATGGCTCTGCCTTCACCCTCTACAAACCCTGTGCCTGTCCCAGGGCCACGGCGACACACACAGGATCCGGCCCTGGGGATCTGGATCCATTCCCAGAGTCAGGATATGACAGGTAAAACGAACAAGAGAGTAGCAGGAAATTCCCCTTCCACGTCAGCATGTCCCAGGGGATACAATCCCCCGATTCACCCTTGGGTGTAATGTATTGGGACAGCTTCGTGCTTCGGTCAACATCCAGGCTTGGCTCCATCTTTTCCGACAGCAGAGGGTGCCCGGGGCCCGGGAATGCTGTGCTGGAGACATTGCCTGGGGCTGCCCAGCTCCCCCAGGGTCTCACCCAGCCGGGAATTCTGTGTCAGCATAAAAGACACCAGAGGCCGGACACTGCACCCCCTGCAGATCGCAGTGAAGTACCGACTTACACACAGGGTTTGGGGTTTTTTTAGTCTCCAGAGAGGGAAAAGAGGTGAGGAAGGGAATTTTTCCAGCCTTTTATGAGTTTCCTTGGTTTATCAGATTCCCGTTGCGCAGTTTGTTGTGCAATTCCTTGGAAAGCAGAATTCTGTGGGTATAGGCAGGGTAGATGGGGGACAGGGATGGTGACTGGGTCTGCTGTTGTTTTCCTAGACACTAGGGAGATTAAATGTAAATGTAAATATAAATATAATATAGATATAAATGTATCTCTCTCTCTTTTTTTTCAATGGGGAAAGCTGAGCTGCGAACACCCCTGGTACTACTTTGAAATCAGTCACCAGACTGCTCTCAGCCAACTTTGCACAGAGCAGGATTATCCATCACAGGGCTGTGAGTGGAGGCCGTGGGGGCTCGTGCTCCACTGACCCACTCTTCCTCCTCTGGCTACTGCTGCCCCTTCCTTGAGATGGGGAAGCGATGGAACAGAGGCATATTGGGCAGGATACAACCCAGGAGCCTTTCTGGCAGCCTGCTGTGCTTTGGGGACACGTAAACCTGGCGAATTGTCACTGTGTGACCCCGCGCTGAGCCCGACAGAGCGATGCTGCTTAATTGGAGCTTTTAATGTGCCGTGGAGCCGGTGCGTGTTCCAAGGAGCCGCGGCCGGAGGATGCTTAGGACCCAGGGGAAGCGCTGTGGAGCCTGGCTGGCTGGGCTTGGAACAACTCCTGCCTCCCCGGCCAGGACTTCTCAGGTGTCCTGGTACGCGGAGCCGTGCGAGGCGAGCGGGGCCCTCCTGGCAGCTGCCCCTGCCCCACGTCCGTGCCCATGCTCTGAACCCCCTGGGCACCCATGTGCTGGCCCGGGGACCCCTTCGCACCATGAATGACCAGTACCACCGAGCCGCCCGGGACGGCTACCTGGACCTGCTGAAGGAAGCCACCAAGAAGGACCTGAACTCGCCGGACGAGGATGGCATGACCCCGACCCTATGGGCCGCCTACCACGGCAACCTGGACGCCCTGCGCCTCATTGTCAGCAGAGGGTGAGTGCTGGCCAGGGCACGGTGCTGGGCTGGGGAACAGAGAAGCTGGGACCCCCTGCTTCCCCCTTCCCTGCTCGCAGGGCAGTGTGCCCCACAAAATCATGGCTTCTGTCCATAAGACCCCTACTCCTGTCCTCCCTGCTGTTACTTTTCTCTGCTTGTGGTGCTTTGAATCTAATCCAACACTCCTGATAACTGCTTTGTGTTTTCCCAGCTCCTCTGACCCTATAAGTGCTCCTACCCCCAGCCCTGCTTGCAGCACCCTGGGCAGGGATGAGTTCCCCTTTCCAAATGCTTTGTGATCTTTTACAGGTCCTGCAAAGACAAACACATTGTGTTGCTGACATGAAAAAAAGTCCTTTTAAGTGAGGGGGCAGAGAGAATAACTGCTCCCTCTGTCCCCAGAATGCTCGCAGAGGGATGTGTGCAGTGCCAGCCGGCAGTGGGTGGCACTTGCCTGTTTTACCCAAAGCAAGGTCTCAGTATGTGACCTCTGGGCAGCTTGTCGTACACTTGGAGCCTGGGAAATTCAGATTTTCCAAGAGCAGATTTCTTTAAGCCCAGCCTCCCCCACAGGGCCTGCTCCATACTGGTCTGTCTCTCTGTACCTCACCCTGGGCTGCCAAATCCTAGAGTTTCTGGGTCCCTAACTGTGGATGTGCTGGAGAGGTGGGAGTGGGATTTAGGGGACTTGTCAGACTGGAGGGATTTACACCTTGGTGTTGGGGGAACCACACAAGGTCTGTGCTAAAGCAAGATCTGCCATTCCTAGTTCCTTCTGGGGCAGTCTGTGACTCTCCAGTTCTTACCAACGCCCCAAGGACACATCCCAGTGCTTCCTTCTGCTCCAGTAGCTTTTCTGAGCACCTCATCTAAAGCCATCCAAGCTGGAGTGGCTTCTGCCTTGTGTTGAGAGGTTGGGGGTGGTGATTTTGATTTATGTCTTGCTAATATTGAAGGATGGTACTGAGGTCAGCAGCCTGGATGGACATCACACCTCCTTGGAAGGGCTTTGCTTCTCCATGTTGGGCTTGGTGGGGCTGTCAGCTCCCATGCAGGGATTTTGGTCCATCCTGTGCTGTGTTAGCAGCTCTTGTACCTGCCCAGCCACATCTCCACTGCACCTGTTCCTGGGCTCTTCCCATCTCCTGATACTCTGGCTTGCTTGTGCAAAACCTTCAGCCAGTACCCCAGCTGTGCTCACAGGCAGAGCTCCTCCATCCATTGCTGTCCTTTCATTGTAAATCATTTCCTTTCAGATCCTGGGGTCAGAAAGGCTGTGTACAGAGTGGCTTTGAGAAGTCCTTGAGCACCTGATGCAGTAGGAGTGTGTTCAGGAAAAGATTATTTCCGAGTCTGGAAGGGAGAGAGCAAGACAGTGCTCCGAGTGGAGCATCCTGAGACAGCAAAAACCTGCCCAGAGCTCCTGTCAGGACAGGAATTCCTAGCCAGGGCCAGAGAGACATGGGAGGAATGCTCAGGGGATGAGACACTGAGGTTAAAAATGGTTCCAAAGACTCTTTCATGGCCAAGAAGTCAATCCGGAAGGCCCAAGTGGTGGATTAATGCCCCTTCAGAAAGGCAAAGCCTTTTGGACTGACTTTATAATCTCTTTATACCACTGTATCTCCTCACACTGCTCATCTCCATCCCAGGGCACCCTGCAGCACCCCTGCCTGCCCTGCCAACCCCCATCCAAGCCAGCAGCTTCTGCCTCCCCACAAAGCCCAAAGGCTGCTTTTATAAACTCACATTGGCTTAAAAGGTCCCTGCAGGCTCAAATCATGTTTGAGTGCAGCCTGGCTGCTGTTTAATTAACAACCTAATATACATTTGTTCCTGACAAGGAAAATAGCCTGGCAAAAGCCCAGTGCCCTTTACATGATGGATGGTGGAGCAAGGTGTGCGGCTGTGGGACTGCAGGATGCGTTTGCATTCGTGCATTCATCTCCACGTGTCAGATCCTTGCCCAGCGCCACAGAGAGACCAGCAAAGTGCTTGGCATGGAGGCAGGCACATCCCTGCTCCCTGGAGCTGGCTTTGGGTCTGCGAGAGGCAGGAAAGCCCCAGCCTGGGGACAAGGGTGCCAGAGAGGTGCAATTGTGCAAGACCCAGGAGAGCCTGAGGGCAGACCCTGTAATTTTGTGCCAGTGCCCAGGATGATGTGCCACAGTATTTAAGCCTTGTTCAGAGATGAAACCTAATGCTGTGTTATACAGGTTACTATTACACCTGCACAACAACAACTGTGAGGCAAGAGGGAGGACCCCTGAGTATCCCAAAATGTCAGGGAATAGCTCTCTGGCCTCTGCTGCCAAAATATTCCTCCTTTGGTTCAGAGAGCCCTGCACTACGAGGCAGGGGAGTGTGGGACTATGGCATGGAGCAGCGTCTGGGGGAGTGGAGGCTTTGGGGCTGAGCTGGCTCTGTGCAGGGGTGGGAGGCATCTTTAGGGTCTGAGGGGGCTGGTGAGCCTCCATCTGGGTTGCAGGGGGATGTCAAAGCACAGGGGGTGATGGGGGAGTCCTGGGGCAGCAAGAAACACCAAAATCTCCTTGCCAGTTCTGGGCAGTGGTACCAGTGCCCAAACAATCCGGGCATTGAGTGCTGGGGCCGGGCTGTTATGAAATGTCCCACTGAGGGTGGCCAGAGGAACCCTGAGAAAGCAGGGCTGTGGGAGGGGGCTCCTGGGGGCCAAAATCATGGCTCTAATGGTCATGCCAGGCTGATGGACACATCTAGGCTCTGATCAGTGAAGGAGCCTTATCCATATGTGTTCAGCAGATTGTGGTGTCAGGCTGAAACAGGGAGGGGGAAAGAAATCCTTTGGTAGATCCTTGAGGGAAGCTTGTTGCCCCAACCCACAAGGAAGGGGTAACAAAGCAGGCTCATTGCTCTGCCCTTACCAGCTGGTGATGTGTCTGTGCCTCTGTGCCCCCTTTGCAATGGACGGAGAGAGGGTTTGGGATGGAGGGATCAGCAGTGGCTCATCCTTCTTGTTTGCCACACAAAAAGCCTTTTTCTTCCTCCTGGCCGGGCTCCAGTGAGGAAAACAAACTCAATTAACGTGACGGCTGGGAAGAGGCAGGCGAGCTGGCATTTAGCACTGCAGCTTTTCAGACACAGTAATTCTTCAGTGTGGTTCGTTAGGAACCGCTGTGGCCGTGGCGGGCACCAGTCCAGCTCCAGTTATAGGCAGGTCTGGGGGCTTTGGCTGGGATCAGCCAGGACTTCCTTGGAGTGGACAGCAGGAGGGGTGACGATGTGTCTGCAGGTCCTCACTCAGCTTTGTCACCCAGCAGAGCTGGTCCTCAGTTTCCCTTCTTACAAAAACAGGGGGTGAGGATACTTTGGATGTCAGTGGCAGAGGGGACAAGTGGCTCAGCCATGGTTTGGGGGTGACGGTGGCTCCTGACATCAGCCAGGCTGGTCGAGGGCATCACATCAGCCCAGCCGGGGCAGGGTTGCAGCGGAGGTTGCAGCAAAGGCACGTGAAGGTGATGTGCACCCTCTGCACGCCACAGGGCCGGAGGCCACGTGGGAGCTGGGGCAGCCTGGCCGTGTTGGTGGGGACCTTCCCTGGGTGACGGCCTGCCGGGAAGGTGAAGGAGCAGGGTGGGGCACTGCTGCAGCTTCGTGGCTTCCGGCACCTGAGCTGTCTGCTGGGAGTGAGGGTGAGCCCTGGGCATGGCGAGGTGCTGAGCCAGGAGATGTGGCCCCGGGCACTGCCCCAGCACAAACAGGCACCTGGCACAGGAACTGCCAGCCTGGCTTTCTGCTGGGACAAGAGGCAGAGAGCCCTGGCATGACCCTCATCTACAGCGTCTCTGCTGGATTTTTGGGGATTTGAACTTGGAGAACAGCTGAATCCTTGGGTTACCACCACCTGGGCAAAACTTGGCATACAGGACCCAAAGCTCTGCTCTGAGCCCCAAACCTCATCTTTTCTGCTCTTTTCTAGGCTTTGCCTGGGTCATTGCCCTGATTGACTGTGCTGAAGGCAGTGAGGATTGCTCCTCAAGCCATAAATTATTTTTTTTTACTCTTCCTCTATCCAAAACCATTTTATGGGAGCCAGAGACACTCTGCACCCAGCTGGCTCCTGGTCTGAGGCCCGATTCCTCACACACACCCAGGAGCCAAGGGTGAGCCAGCCCTTTGCTATCGGAGGAACTTCACACATGCAGCCAGGGAAGAACACATGTAAGTGCCACTGGATTCCCCAGCTAATTGGGATCCCACGGGAGAAGCAGAGGGGAAAAACCAGCAGGAAGGGAGTGAGCGTGCATGTCATGGTGCAAACGCAGTGACTCAGGAGATGCACATGTCCACCTAAGGGGCCCAATTAACAGTGTTTTAATAATGATTATTACAGGAGTTGACTCAGTGCTCGAAAACGCTTTGAAGCTGAGAAGTGCTGCACTTTACACCTGTTATTAAAATACGTTCCCGCTTAGTGGACCCTGCAGTCAGCATCTCCTCATGTGCAGCACCCTGGAGGTGAAGTTTTGCTCAGACAGACACCTGCCAGAGGGAGGGCCTCATGTTTATTATCTGAGTTGAATCAAACATCTCTACTTTGCAAGTCACCGTTCTTCTTTCCTTCTGATGCATTTTTAGCGCCTGCGGCAGACATTTATAGGGCAGAGGGCCTGAGATATATAATTTTGCTCTAATACTCTTCTTTCTAGACAGTGGAAATGACCAGGGAAAGCTGGTTTTGATGTTCTTTCCCCTCACTCTGTGAAGAAAGTAGACCTTCACATATGAAACCCCCAAGACCTCCCTGGCTTAGCCCTAAACCAGAGAGACCTGAGAATAGGCTCCAAAAGGTACTTTATGGGTTGAGCATCCACCCACCTGGTTCTGCTCAGTCACTGTCCACATCATGAGTCCATCTACACACTGGGACCCTCGTGGTGCCCTGGCTCACCTGCCCACACATGCCAGGCACACAAGTGACCTTTCACAGCACACAAAACAAACCAGCAGCCCTTCACACACCGGAATCTCTCCACCAGCACCAGCAGCTCCATGTGGAACAGGTTCACTGGCTCTTTAAATCCAGCTCCATCAATAATTTACTCCTCTCTTGCAATTCATCAAATATTTATCCTCCCCATGCATTTCCCAGCCTGGACATGTCACTACGAGGGTAGAGGCAAGGGCTGGGGAGTTACTGCTCCTGGAAACTCGGCATTACCAGAGTACTATCAGCTCCCTTCTCTCCTTTTCTTGGCTTCATGGCTCCTCAACCCTGTGATCTCCTGCCTTTCCCCTCCCCATCACCCATCTTTGAAACCTTTTTCTCCTTCTGTGAGAGATGTCAAAGGCTCTGGCTCAGAAGTCCTGAAGGGTTTGTGAGTTTTTTTGGCCTTACAGAGTTTTGAACCTTTTGACTAACTTGCTGAATTTGCCAATGAGCTCAAGGTTGTACTTACTACGTTTCTGTAAATTTATTGAAAACATGTTTGTGATGGAGTTACTGCTTGTGCTCCCACAGAGAAAGCTGAGTGCACCTCATAGCAGTTTTCAGGGAGTGAAGTTAGGAAGCTCATACTCTGGGTCCAAATAATCTCCAGCTTAAACTCTGGACAGGCTTTATTCTGTAAAGCCTGAGGATTGCAAACTTGGCATTACACTGACTGGGCAGTTCCTCTCTGTCTCTGCTGCCCCTTGGACGGTGTTCCAAGCAGGCAGTTGGGTCCCTGTGGGGGTGAATGTGCTGGATGAGGCTGTTTCTGGGGTTTGTGCATTGGCACAAAGTGATGAAGGTGCAAAGCAGCAGGACAAAGAGGTCCCTCTGCTCCTGTGATCTCCTGCTCTTTCCCTCTTTTGACTCTTTGAAGTCAGACAAGCCATAGCTCAGAGCACATGGGATTTGGGAGAGGGTTCTGGGCTCTGCTGCTCCCAGCTCTTGTCAACACAGAACTTAGAGCACCAAGGAGTTAAGTAACCCTTGCTGAAGGTCTCAAGTGTGCATTTAAGGAGCTGGACTTTATGATCCTTGATGGGTCACTTCCAACTCTCCATATTCTACGATTTGCTTTCTGCACTCCTGGTGTCACCATGGATTGGAGATGAGGTCTGTGTGGAGGAGGAACAGTGCTGGGTTTCTCTGGAGCTCACTG
>QWTY01037038.1:0-31281 GCA_008033365.1 Pseudorectes ferrugineus
AAGATCCTTCAAATAAATACCTACTTTTATTCTCTTAATCTTGTCTAGCCTCTGTTTTCAGGTAGCCACTTCAAGGCATCAGTTCTAGTCATCATAGGATGTTATTAGCATGAACCACAGTCTTCTGTATTCAGTATAATCAATTTACTACAGAAGGGGAAAGTATAAATTTGGTATATACAGTTTGTAGCTGAAAAACAGGGGCATTGCCCTTTTTCTTTCTGCATCACACACACCAGCTCCTGCTGTTTTAATGGATACTACTTTCAACAGAGTTTGAGTCATCATATTTTATTGCGCCTACTAAAGGATAGCTCAATCTTTGTAGTGAGTGAAATTTTGTAATTACTCTATATGTGTATTGTATCTGTGGGTTAATTTTATTGTGCTTATGGTTTTGACAGCAAATTAGCACTAATTCATATAATGACATGTCTGAAATTGCTGGTATTGAATTGTTTTCATAATGTTTTTTTGCTTATTCTGTCTTTACATGATGCTCCAGACAAGTAATTAAAGTGCCAGTTATGTGAGCTTAGTTGCAACTAAAAGTCTCCAAAAGCAGACACATGGTTTAGTTGTCCCGGGGAATGGACAAAAGTAAACGTTTTAGCTTGGTTGTGTGTATTGTAAGGGTTTCAGGGGAAAAGTGTGTCTTCATATGAAAGCTACAGCTAGACATAGTTATTGCTAAGGCCCTGAATAATGTAACTGCAGTATCATGACAGCGGCTATTTTATTTGGGTAACCAAAAAAATTGTTTGTATGTGCTGTCACCTCAGCTCATGGCTTCCATTACCAGCAGCAAAGTTCTGGGAATAAACGCAGGAACTCTTTTTCATGGGATTTTTCAGGAGCTATTGACCACATTTAGCTGGGGATTTTTGTTAAAATCGTGGCTCAGGACCCAACCCCTGGAGCATTTGCCTTAAGAATGCAATGGTAACGTGACCTCAGTTCAAATACAAACTCACACTGCCATAAAAGTACTGCAGCAACTTCGGATCCTCTTCCAGCTGGCAAACTGAGAGTGCATCAGGCCACCCTGGGAGTCAGAGCTCAGCCAGTCTAATATCTGAATGCCTCTGCCTCAGCAGGATTTGCACCTGGGGCTTGTACAAGAAGTGTTTTCTCATACTAAACAGGAGTCTGTCCTTGACCTTTAGGTTGCTGTACACCACATGTCAGTAATTCATTTCTTCTGTGCTTGCAGCAAGCACACTGCCCAGATGGAAATCCCACGCTCACAGTCCCAGGCAGCAGGCTCATGCCATCAGCCCAGTGCTTCTCACCAACATGAGACATTTTTCTACATGATTAAGGACCCACAGCACCTTCTGCTACAATAAAACTATTTGTTCAGTCACACAAAATTTTCCTTTCGAAGCAAGTCTAGAGCCATTGTGTGAGTCATCTGCTTTCTTTTATCAGTGAGAAATAGGGTGTATATTCACTAAGGCTTAATCTGAAATCTTTTTGCTCACAGTGGAAACATTTCCATTGATTTCAAAGGATCTCAGATGAAGCTTCAAGAATTACTAAGTTTTAGTCTGTCAGATTTGTTCGTTTGAGGCCTTTATGAATGGCAGAGCAGTTGTGTACAGAACCAAGTCATGTGGAGATTAAATAAACTCCATTGACATCGGTCTCCTGACACAGGATAGCAGCGAGAAACAAATATTGACTAGAAAAACAACGCATGTACAATGACATTTAGCTTGTATAAAGTGATAGTCTCCATATAAATGCAAATAGCACCATTTCCCCAGAGCTGAATAAATGATATTCATCGGTAAATATTTGTGTGTCTTTGACATGTCTCTATGCAGAAAGATGAGAAATTGAGATGGAAAATGCATTTGCAGGTGAGAATTCAGTACAGATTTTTCTTAAAGTTTTTCTCTCAATTCATTTGGGAGACCTTGAAAAGCAGATGCTTCCCTTTGTAGTTAGTGACTTAAATGCAAAGCATCAGAACTACAACAGACCGTAGCATACTCAGTTCCTGCCAGTAGCTTCCTGACTCTGCCACTCATGCTGTGCTACATGGCAGGGCTCCAAGCCCGAGAACACTCCTCAGATAGAAACCCTAAAGCAGCTAATTAATTTAGGAGCCTCGTACCCATATTCAGAAAGGATTTATGTACCAGGAAGCTAATGTTTCACTACCTTTATATGAGAGTTAAGGATTTTATGGACCAGGGTTTCAGGGACTTAAGTGACCTAAGCATCTTTAATAATGTAACACCTGTATAAAGTACATGCAGAGGCTTTTTCCTCTGTATGAGTAACAACATCACAGTTCATCATATGAGGAATGAGTGCTCAGGCTCTTCAGTTAGGAAAGAGAAGATTGAGGGCCCAAGTCATTACAGTACAGGTCTTTAAAGCCACAGGTGACACAGGAAAGGTGGCTGGGTAATAACTGTTCACCACAGGGAACAAGTCTTCCTTACAGAGTTGTACTCTTAGAATCATATTTAGGTTTGCTGTAAGCCATAAAACAATGAAGATTAAATAGGATTTCAGGCATGTGCCTGAAGATAATACACCCAGTTCATGGGTACCTTACAGTGCTGCTGCATTTCTAGAACTGACTCAGCATTCGGGCAGCAGGAGCTGCAGAACAAGTCAATCCCATTATCTTTACATGGTCTCCCATTCACAAACTGCATTTCCCTCCCTGGAGGTGTTAGTAAATGAGGAATTGGACTGTGCCTCCTACCAGGCTGTGTACAGTATATGAAGTATTAGACTTGCAAACTGTGTTGGGATCTTCAACTCAAAGAAGTAAAAATAAGGATTGTCAGCAGGTAAGAAAACCCAACTGTTCCCACAGCAACTCTTTCCAGTTATATTGGACGTAGTCCTCTTGTTCTTCAGAGGAATTTTTAAGATGTTCCAGTGAAATTCTTTAACAGTTTGCAAATGAAACAGATTTCTTTCTAATGAAGGATCCTTTTTAAAAAATAGTTTTCCCACATGGGATTTCGCTCCAGCAAAATAGTCTTGGTTTACAACAATTTCACAAGCTCTGCATGGTTTCTGTTCCAAAAGACCATGAAGGGAGAGTCACAACAAGGCAGTTTTGTTTCTAGTTACAAAACAAACAGAACATTATTAGTTCAAAGGATACTAAACTTCAAATTCTCCTAATAGCTCCTATTATTTTAAAAGTTACCATTCCTGGAGGTCTATGGACAGTTCTTCCATTCTCCACATAAATGCAACCTGGGGAAGTCAAGAATTTTTTTTTAAATTGTAAACATTAATCAAAATGCATTTTGAATAATGGATTTTCTTTTCATAAGCCTATTCAAAAGGGGAAGCAAAGATTTCTTACTTAAAGAGATTACACTGTTAGTGACCAAGGGAACACTGAAACATTTTGTCCCTGGTTCCAATTTTTCAAGCAAGATTTTTGTTTCAGGAGAGATAGAGTGAACTCCTCTCTTTCTGAGTCCTCCAGCACTTTTTTATGTGATTCTGTATTTCCTTCAAACACCAAGATGCTGTCTCTGCTATTCCCAGCTTAGAAATGGGGGAATCACTTCAGCACCAGTCTTCAGCATGGTCTCTACAGTTGGAATTACTGTTGTTTTGTTTGGGGTTTTTTAAGGTGAATGTGACTGTAGTTTATCTTGCTTTGGCAAAATGTTCCTGGGACTTGTTATGGATGGATCTTCATCTTGGTTGCTTCCTGGCAGACTGAGTCGTGGCTGCAGGAAGAATTGCAGGTTTGGGGGATGGACTCACCTGCTCAGGACCATTCATACATTGTGTGCCTTCACTTTACAGTTAAACCTTACTAACCAGCTTCATGAATATCTGTCCCTGGGCCACTCATCAGTGAAGCACCATCCCGAGCATTGTCCTTCGAAGGAGGGCTGTAAGTGCTGGTAATGGCACACTTCTCTGCCCTCTCCCCTTGCGAATTACAGGGAGCGATCTCTCGCAGAGTTTAGCTGCCCGTGTCTGATAGGGTATCTCATTATCCAAGCTGTCCTCCCACCTGTATTTCATCTGATTGCAGGTCTTAGTCATACAGTCAATGAATAAATAGTCTGAATGGAAGGTTGAGCAGTAGGAGGAAGGATTATGAAGGGCTCCAGGACCCGCCAATACGCAGCTTCGACGCTCTTTTCTTTTGCGCCTGTGTGCGCGCCTTGCTGAACCATTCAGCAGAACAAAAGGGAAGCACGGAGCAAAACAGCCAAGCCAAAAGCAGCGGTGGGTGCTGGCAGCAGCACAAAACCCGGGGCAAATGTCTTCCCTTGGGATAACCGTCTGTTCCAAAGCAAGTGATTTGGGTCTGTCACCAGGTCTTTGAAGTTTTTATGTTTTCCTGAAGCATGAAAACATCCATAGCAGGGATCAGTGCCATGGTCAGCTTCATAAAACAACATAGACCAAAAAAAAAAATTAGAAGCTTTAAAAATTTACTTAAAGGGGAGGAGAGGGAATTTCGATAACACATCTTGTAAAGATGCATGCAAAAAGATAGGTAGAACCTAAAACACAGTCTTCTTTAGTAGTGAAAAGCATTTAGAAAGACGAAGTTCAAGAAAGACGGTCTTAACCACAAGTTTTATAGAAAAAAATAATTAATCAGAGAATAATGTCTCTATGAGAGTGACTGTTAAGCATGAAGGTTGCAAGAGTCATTAACAGGTACAGATTGTATTTTTCTTCCCAGATGAGAGGTTAAGTGTGTAGGTTACGTGTCTTCCAGGTCTGGCTATCTACTAAATTAAGATATCACCAGGGATCAAGAGCACCTTTGCACTGAGACAAGATCAGCTGACAAGCACAGCTCTGGAGCAGTTAAATGCTGCTCTGGGGCAATCAAACAAGCTTGCTGCCTCTGTTAATATAGATGTCATGCACGTACCAGGGGAGAGCATGTCAGCTAACTTTAATCAGGTTAACTCACGTAACAAGGCTGTCTAGCTGTGGGAATCAGGAACTCCATGACTGAGAATTTACAGTTTCTTGGCTGGGTGAATTAACCCATTCAGCACTCCATGCTAATGTAACATGATGTTTCTGTACCCAAGCTAGCTCATTTCAGCGCTTATACAAATGCAGTCTGCAAAACAAATGGAGACAAATCAAAACATCTTCTTATTTTCTGTTCTGTCAGGCATAGATTTGTAGTGAAAGAAGGTTTCTATCTCCATAAATCATCTCTGGAGGAAGAATAGGTAGAGGGAGAAGGTCCTTCTGCCACAGCTTGGTGGAAAAGGCAGCACTTGCATGTTTTGACAGTGTAGGGTTGTACAGCTGATTACTATAAACTCTACCCCAAAAGATTTTGCAAGATCCAGCTACACGTCTCTTGGCTCCATGGTATGGGAAATTAGAGCCTCTGGTGTCCATAGGTTAAACATCTCAGGATATAAGGTAGAGCATGAAAAGGGTAAAGTGAAAGGAACTACCAGGAATGAGCTGAAGTTTACATGGGTACTTTGTGTAGTGTGAAACAAAAGAGACTTTTTACATGTACGGTGCTAAGGGTCTAAAGGGATGTGATGATGAGTTTTAAAGTTATTTTTTCATTTGGTAGTTTCTTTAAAGCAAATCATTATAAATTTAGAGTATTATTTATTACAAAATATTGCAACTAGAGTAGGGTGCTACTCTAGTTTTTTAATGAGAAATCTGTGTTTTACTGCCCCAGAGAATTTTATTTATGTCTGATGAACACCAGGATTAAATGTGCATTGAGTCCTAGTTTGTATCAGATTGCAGCTCAGCAGCATCTTGTGAGCTTTCACTGCCTAAGATTTACTAACTTTCATATTGAAAGTAGATAAAAATGAGTAATCATCTGTGAATGATAATTATACCACTGCTTGTGGGAGGGAGCATGGTTTGAAGATCATCACTAATTATTGTTTCTCATTTGCATGTGCCAAGATCTGCACCAGAAAAGCTTACCTCTATAGTGTAATGCTGGAGGAATCTATTTAAAAAAAAAAAAAACCTGCAAAACTGCTGGCTTGTGGTCTCTCATTGACTCCAGATCAGATGGCACCAGGGCTTTTTGGGAGGCAGCACCTCCCCTCTCCCATCGGTTTTCTCCCAGGCTTCTAAGTTGGGAAGGAAATCCTCCAGGCTGGCAAGGTTCACTGGGAAGGAAGGTGAAGTCTTCCTGATACGCAAGCGGAGATTCCCTTTCTGATGCTGAGAGAGTTAAAACATCATGGTCACCCTGGCATTTATCCTGGGCTCTTCAGCAAAAGAGATAGAGAGCAACATCACGATACACAGTGACAAGACACAAATAAGAGTGCCTAAGCACCGCTTTGCAGCTTGCCATTTCAGCAACCTCCTGGACAGAATTTAGTTTTCAATGGAAAAGAAGCAGAGCTGGGAGGGTTCCTGCACACACCCACAACTGGCCTGCACAAACACTTGGTTTTGCTCTTGGAAGAGGACAAGAGGACCTGGACTCACCTCATTGCCCTGAGGAGGTGATGGCTTCCAAAGCCATCAGGCCTGGTGCAGGCATTGGCACAGCCGCACCAAAGTGCTGCATCCCTCTGTCCCCTGGGTCCCATGCCCAGGGGAATAACCCAGTCCTCCCCGCCTCCCAACAATGGTGTCAGGTTTGACTCTTGTGCTCTGGTCTGAACAAGTTGGGTTATTGCCCTGATTTGGCTGTGGATGAGCAATGCATACTCACTTTTTCCCTTGTTATCTCTTCTTCCACTTCTCATCCTTCTTTTCACCAGACTTGACACTCCCTTTCTCCATCTCAACCTCCTCCCAAAAGGACAACTCTGGCCAAATTACCTCCTCCCCATTGGTCCCAGTTTTGCAACAACCAGTGAAATCTAGTTTCTGATAGAGGTGATGTAAGCAAGCTCAGCTTTATATGCTATTACCGTTGGAGTGACTTGACATGCTGTAGGTTATACAAGGCTGTGCTCCCGAAAAGTCCCCAGTGCTCCCCTCCACTCTTCTGTGAATTTCAGCCACTTCTCATGTAACTCCACCTGCAAAATCCAGCCATCCCTTGGGGTTTCATCTGTGACTTGTGCCAGGTGCCTGCACTGGTACCTGTGACATCCAGCATGTTCTCCTGTTGTGCCCAGCAGTGTCCCCAGTGCTGTTCACTCAGCCCATCCTCTGGCCAGGACTGAGCTGGGGCAGAGAAATCCCTGTATCCCTAGAAATCTACATTACACAAAGACAGGCTGCAGGCCATTATATCCTTGATTAGATCATACTGTGCTTTGGTTATTTATCACAGTGTCACTACATGTATGAATGTTAGTCGGATGCCCACAGATGCAAACACACAGCTATGCCTCCACACACCTTGCTTACTGCTGAGTCCTTCCAGCCTGTCTTTCCATCATGCTGCTTGGTTCAGTGGTGTGCACAGGGTAAATCTTACCTTGAAGGTCAATTTTATAGGTCAATTCATACAAATTTCGTAGTAATTTCATTCCTGGCCTCATTCAGTCTGTGTAGGAAAAGGTCACATCCCTAAATCTATGGTCCCATAATGCAGCTGGGAATTCCTCACAGGTTCTTGTAAAATTTTGGGTTTCACACAAAAGTAGTGATTTCCTTTATTGTCCTACCCCAGTTTACACTTCTGTAAGGCAACCCCAATGCACCTTCTAATAGTTTGCCTTCATTTTGCCTACGATACAACTGCATCAAAATCTCATGCTGCGGGTGTGAATATGAGCTGCCTGGTGACAAGAAGATTTTGTTTTGCTGACAGTCTTGCCACAGGTTGGTGTGATTCTGACCATCTCCACTTTCTCAGCTTTTGGATGCTGCTTTTCCAAATACGGCATGTTACAAGCAGCATCAGTGCCTGTACAAATCCATAACGTGACCTCTGAAGCACTGACATCCTCAGAAACCCAAAGCAACACCAGCATGCCAGAGTACAATACTTAGTATTTGGAAACCTATAATCTTCAGTTAAACTCAGCTCTATTATTTGATTACCAAGGAGCCATAAAGTCCAAGATTTGTTGACTTTACAAAAGCAGGATGATCTAGAAAGTTGCGAGTGAAAGGCCTGGATTTCAGTGCTTGGTACATAAACTTGGAAGAGAAACCCTCTTTGAAGGAAGAAGAAGAGCATTGAAAGTTTAGCATCTTTTCGTAGTTTGAAATATTACCATTATCATAAATGTGTTAAGTCATATTTTCCATAAACTGTCTCACAAATCATGGTATAGATTCTTGCCCTTCACAGCTCCAACCATGGAAAAATTGAAAGTGAAAAGCACTCAGACCAATTCAGAGTTTAACAGAGTCAAACTGATTTATTGCTGTCAAGGGCCCAAAGATGTAGCAGTTGTACAGTGCCATAATTGCTGAGGGGAAATGTAAAACCATGGATGTAAAGGAACTAACCTGCCTTAGACATACACATGTGCAATGCCGGTTCCACTTGTTTGTTCCAAGTGATGTTGTTCCATTTGTTATGAAATGGTGGAAAGTTCAGTGGCCAAGGAGTGGGAGTCAGTCTGTCCAGCAGAAATTCAGAGTATTCTGCTACACTGTGGTCCTCTGCTGAGAAGGGGGAGATATTTTTTTGGCAAGAGCAGACGTGGACATTGCCATCTTACAGCTTAAAATTGTCCAGTTCCTTTTAAGGAACAATTAATCAAACTCTTTCCCCTTTCTTCCTCCTAAACAGCACTCAAAGCCATTACCAATAATCAGCTAATATGAAACATGATTGATTCCCATTTGGAGGAAGCCAGATGAGTTTCTTGCATCAAATGTGGGAAATTAGTCTGTGTGTGTAAAATTCTCTCTGTAGGAAATGACTGACAGCCTAAAGCGATACAGCTGCAAAACATAAACACAGCAGTGCTTTTAGTGAGAGCACTTTAAATAACTGTTATTAATGTCCCTTCCAAGATGTCACTTAGAAAACCACAATCAATTACTATAGTGATAGCAATACTATATATAGCAATTGTATGCAAGTGATAGAGATGCTGGAAACCAGCTATTATTGCCTAGAGATAGTAAAACTCTCCTTGTTAACACTCATGTTATGACCACAAACAGACCTGCATTTTTAAAGATTAATGATAAGTAGCATTTAAATCCTGCCCTGTATTAATAAACAAGGTCAATCTCTGGCATCTCCTTGTAAATCACTTCCCAGTTTAAAACATCATTTCTTTCCTGGCCCAAAGCACTCTCTATCTGTGTCTTCTAATTCAGAAGTAGAGAGAGGACAGTTGGACAGGCAAGGACAACGAGGGAGTGGCTGAGGAGCAGGCACTGCAGGAGGGTGGACATGAGCCCTGGCCAAGCCCCCAGAGGTAGTGCTGAGATGGCAACAGCAGCTCAGGGGAGTCTCAGGCTGCTCTGGCACAGGAGGTGAGCTGGGAGGTGAACAGCCAGAGCTACAGAGCTAATTATAAATAACTGGTTATAATGCTAGTGTGTATCCTCATCATGTGGGTGAAGGAGGACAAGAGGCACAACCTTAAGCTGTAGGAGAAACCTTCAGCTCTCAAAAGCTGAAATGACTTTTCAGCATTTAAATATACTTCCTTAATAATGCTGGTTTAGTGCCATTCTCTTATGTGGTATTTATATTGTCTGAATTGCTAAGGGCTCACTTCCTATAAGGAACACGGGAATTAAAACTGAATTCACTCTCCAGTGATGGGTTTTGACATGAAATGTTCGACTTGTGGGGTCTGAGGTATTTGCAGGCAGGGATGATGCTTTTTTTATATTTTTCACTGTCTTCAATTATTGCAGTTGTTTTCCAAGGAAAAAAATGTTGGCCCTCCTGAGCAGTAGCAGACTTGTACAGCCAAACTCCCCTGAGTTATCAGCAGTATCCTTTGTTCTAAAGGAAACCTGATGCTTGGATCTGATTAAGTTTGTTTAAATACAAGTTAATTAAGGAAAGGAAGAACTTATTTTTCAGAGTATCCTTGTGGTACAGGGAACAGGCAGAGCTCAGAAAGGATTTCCCTTGGGATACATCAGTGTGAAAGGCCATCTGGGGGGAGAACCACAGCAATTCAGCTCCTGCTGGATTAAATGTGCATATAGGCAGTGCTCAGCAGAGAAAATGGTGGGGACCACACAGGGTGGGGAGATGTTCCAGGGCCATGAAACTTCAGGGCCCCAGAGGAGTGAAGGACAAGCAGAAAGAGGTGCTGCTTACATCAAGAAGCATCACGAGATCTCCTGTGTGTGGACAAGATCAATAAGTGGTTGTGGAGGAGATGTGAATTCCGTGGTGTCTTCCAGTATCTTTGAGTGTGCTTGTGGGCCAGGGTACACTCACTAAGTGATAGTGCTGAAGAAAGCATATGGATTACAATTGCTTTTGGTCCGTGCTCCAGGAGTGCAGAGAGGGAGAGAAAGCCTCTTTGCTTTATCCTCTGATCAAAGCATCAGACATAATAAGGATGCAAACTAAGGAAATCAGAATCTGGCTTGACAGAAAAGACTCCCATTAACAATTTTTGAAGAAGGTTTGAGCTGAAATTTTGGCTTTAGGCCTAAACAACCAAATTGACATTTCCAGTGCAGTAACAACATGAAGACTGATGGATGGATTTCTGTCTGACTTCTCCAGTCAATTTTCAATAAGCAGGCCTAATATTTCCTCCAAGGCTATTCATAGTTTAAAGCTGTTTAAAGTAGTTTCTTAAGAGTAGAGTATGCTTTGGGGGGAAGACAGTTCTGCAGTTCCTCGGGCAGAATTTAAAACTCACATTTTGCTAACCCAGAGACTACAGCAGTACGGATCTGCTTTCCTAGAGCCTATCCACAAATAGAAGTTTTTCTCTAAAGTTTCTATTTTTAATTTTTCCTCATTCAGCTCATTCTGAAGATGGCACTCCAATTTCTGAAGAAGAGCATATGTACACAGAGCTAAGCAGCCAACTAGCCTTAAATTCATAATTCCTCATTCAATTTCTTAATTCCTCATTAGCTTGCATGTGCAAACTCAGAGCCTAATCCAAGTCCCACTGGTGTCAGTGAGAATGGGTTTTACCTTTCAAATTTAGCCATCTAGAAATCAGGCATGTATTCTAAATGCAACTGTGGAGGAGCCACTTGTAGTCAAAATAGAGAAAGATCAGCATTTCCAGGATATGATTCATACCATCTTCCTTAAAGGCTTGTCTTGAGAGGGAAGAAGTGTATTTCCAGCAGCCGCTATCTTATTCCCCTGCTTGTTGAGGGAGCCTGTACAACTAACCTAGAAGCCTCCTTACTCTTTGATAAATGAAGCCAGGGGAAGGAATCTTCCTGTTTATTTTAATGGAAAAGGATTCAGACTTACAGTTTTCCACATCCTTTACGCCAAGATAAATTACAAATGAGTAAGCAAGGTCCCAGAAGTTACCCCAAGTTGCATCTCATGGACTGTTAACTCTGGCTTCAGTTAGCATTTGGGATATATGGAAAAGACATATGAACTTCTGAAACAAAATTAAACTTTTTTTTAAATTATTGTTTGTACCTTGCATCACACTGGACTCCCTGACAGGGAGCACAATTAGACAGAAATCTCAAAGCAGTGGCAGAAGCTTTGTGTCTGTCTGCTCTAAAGACACTCACAGTGGGATATGTGAAATGTCAGGAATAATTAGACAAAACTATATAAGCTCCTAGCAACACTTATGTGCTGTGTAAAACCAAGCATTTGCCATAAAGCTTTTAAACATTGTTGGAAACCTGCATGATAAAGGTAACCTAAGTAATTTTTGAGTACAGTTTCCAATATATTAATACAGACATGGATATGAAAAAGCAGAATAGAAAGCTATGAAATGCTGGCATGCCTTTGCCTAGACAGGCTGCTCTGCTGCTTTTTTTCCAAAGGTGATATATAGAAGTAATTGATCCTCTCATATAGCAATTAAAATGAAAAGGCAAATTCCCTCAGCTCTTCATCTGCTGGAGTGTATTTTAACAAGCAGGAAAAAGATTAGCTCCTGGTATCAGTATCACAAAGATCATAGACATGTTTGTGCAAAGGGACCTCTGGAGGTCCCTTAGTCCAGCCTCCGACTTTAAGCAAAATCTCCAAAACCAAAGAAGGAATAACCATTTCACATCAGCAGGAAATCTGGCCCAAATTGCCCTTTAGAGAAGAAAAAAATGAACAATGAATGCAGAGAAAAGGGGAGAGAAAAGGCAGAAGAGAAGAGAAGGAAAAATAGACCAACATTTTTTCTGAGAAGATAATATTAGAAATGCAAAACTTTTTACCAAAAGGTGGGATTATCCTAGATTGACTAACAGATATGTTTTTATCTTCTAGGAAAACAATGAACAGGAAGAAACTTGGAAGCTTTTTGCTGCTCTGTTGAATACGGGATTATTAAAAAAAAAAAAAATTGCACCTAGAGCATTTCTTTCAAATGGATAACTTCTGAACCTGCAACTCTTCGTTACCAACTTCTTGCATCCTGGAGGGGAAAATGAATTTCACGAATTGCACCACTGAAGCCAGTGTGGCTGCAAAGCCAAAAACAGTAACTGAAAAGATGCTCGTTACCCTGACCTTGGCCACAATCACAACCTTGACTATGCTGCTGAATTCTGCTGTAATTGCAGCGATCTCCACAACCAAGAAGCTCCACCAGCCGGCAAATTATCTCATATGTTCACTGGCTGTGACAGATCTCCTTGTTGCTGTTCTCGTCATGCCCTTGAGCATCACTTACATAATGATAGATAAATGGACTTTGGGGTACTTCATCTGTGAGATCTGGCTTAGCGTCGACATGACCTGTTGCACGTGTTCAATCCTTCATCTGTGTGTCATTGCCCTGGACAGGTACTGGGCCATCACAGACGCCATCGAGTACGCCAGGAAAAGAACGGCGAAAAGGGCTGGGCTGATGATAGTCACCGTGTGGACTATCTCCATTTTCATATCAATGCCCCCCTTGTTTTGGAGAAATCACCACAGCATCAATATTCCCAGTGAGTGTCGCATTCAGCATGACCATGTCATCTACACTATTTATTCCACCTTCGGGGCATTTTACATCCCCTTGACTTTGATCCTGATCCTGTACTACAGAATTTACCATGCTGCAAAGAGCCTTTACCAAAAGCGGGGTTCGAGCCGCCACCTCAGCAACAGGAGCACCGACAGCCAGAACTCTTTTGCCAGCTGCAAGCTCACACAGACGTTCTGCGTCTCGGACTTCTCCACATCTGACCCAACCACAGAGTTTGATAAAATCAATGCATCCGTGAGGATCCCTCCTTTTGAGAATGACTTGGACCCGGCTGGCGATCGGCAGCAGATCTCCACGACACGAGAACGAAAGGCTGCTCGCATTTTGGGGCTGATTTTAGGTGCTTTCATTTTGTCCTGGTTGCCCTTTTTCATCAAGGAACTGCTTGTGGGCCTCCACATTTGCACTGTCTCTCCAGAAATAGCAGACTTCTTGACCTGGCTTGGGTATGTCAACTCACTCATCAACCCTTTGCTGTACACGAGCTTTAATGAGGATTTCAAGCTGGCCTTTAGAAAGCTCATCAGGTGTCGAGAACATACTTAAAAGTACTGAGAGATGACGGCGCTGACATGACTCCTGGCCTTAAAAATGAGCAAAATTATTTGACTCTGCCACCATTTCCCTTGATAAAGGGGATTTTTGTGTTTGCCTATTTGCTTGACTGTTCTCCAGCCTGTAATTCATTATGCCGTTTTTTTAATCTCTAGTGTTATTCATGGTAAAGGGTTTGAAATAAATTTATTCTACAAAGGAAAAGATTTTTTAGAAATGAGACAACAAAAAAAATAGTATTAGGTACTCATGTCTAAGACATTTTGTGTAATCAATGATTCAAGAAGCAAACAACAATATTCACTTTTATACTTTTTCCATTTAAGAATCAAACATCTAAATTATCATGCATTGTATAAACTGAACCCCATAAATACATATTCAAAAATTAATAAACACCTCATGGTCATGACAGCTAAACAGCACCTCTTTACTGTGGCATTCTGAGAAAGCTGTAACAGCCATTTAGGAAAATTACCACCATTTCCACCTGGGGCTGAGGCAGAACAAACTATTTCTTTTTTCAGGAATACACTCCCAAAACAGAAAGCAAAGTTCAGTTCATTGCATCTAGAAATGATCCCATTTCATACCCCAAAGGAATTATTTTGTGTAATATTCCAGATTAACATTCAAGGTGTTGGGCAGACACCCGTGCAGTTTGTTTGGCAGTTGGGAGGATGCAGCCAGCAAGAGTCATACTTGTGAAACTAACTGCACATCTGAGTGATCACACTTTCCATACCACTAACCCTATTTCTTCAGGCCTTGTGCCTTAGTCAGTTCCAGGGTGGTATCATTTACTTGTGCCACGCTTCACCTGGATCTTTTGGTGCACAACCCCAAGGATCTATGGATCTTACCCCCACCAACTTAGACAACTGGATATCTTCTCAGCAGGTCAGAAATTCAAAAACATCAGCTAAAACCAAATTATTTCTGAACATCAGAAAAAAAAATCAGGAAAATAATTTATTTTAAATAGCAGTCTGCACATATGCCTTATCGTCATCTCACAGTTTGCAATGGCAGTCTTGCCTACTTAGCCTATGGTCAGGTGCTCTGGTAGGATTTCTTGCTCTGAGAGTCTTTCACAGACTTACTTCCTCTGTCCTGAGAGACAAAGAGTCCTTTGTATCCTGTCTTTTGTGCTTATGGAAGTTAAAATGTCCTGATTCAAATATTGTGGAAATCAGTCTAGGAAGGGGCAAAATCAAAGCTGAGAATTTGATATTGTCCATTAGCAATTCCTAAGCACCATTTAAATATTTATTACTCGCCTTGCACCTTAATTTTCTTCCCTGTCCATTTTTCTGGACAAATTCTTTTTGAATTACACCAATACACAATAGAGGAAATATCACATACATCAACCTGACATGCAGTAACAGTGAAAACTATAGTATGGCAGCTCCAAATCCATCAAAACAAATATTAGAGGTAGCAAAAGTGCTATAACAGCACTGGAAGCCATCTCTTAAAAATGTTTTGAAAATTTACAAGATGACAATCATTTTTCTTATCAAGAGTCAAGGAAGTGTAAGTAATATGTGAGTAATAAACTGCAAATGGGACTGAGAAATGACATCCTTATTGGTGAGAGAAAGCATTTGGTTGGAAAGATGCAGTGCCACAAGCTGAGCGTAAACCAAGTCTGAAAGCGACAAAAGCGTGACCTGCTGCTTACCCACACATAGTGGGATTCTTCTTTCAGGACTCCCTGCCTGAGTTTGGGAGGTTTATCTCCAGCTGTCCTTCTGAAGCTACTGTTTCAGCTGCCTCCTCCAGATACCTTTGGGTTCCCTACTAGCTAACATTAATACCTAAAAAGAGAGGAAAATTAATCTCAGCCACTGAAAATTTCTTTTAGTGGGGAAGCACAGACATCCATTATGGTTTTTCTTCTTTGCAGCTTGTTGGGGGTGAAAACTGTTGGTTGAAACCAGGGAAGTGTGTCCTGACCCTGTCTGTCTATAAAGCTTCCAAAGCAGCTCCCCATAGTACATATTCTATTAAGAAAAAAAACAAACCTGGAAATTAAAATAAAAATATGGTATTCATAAGAAGTGCTGCAGAATATATATTTTTTTTTTCTTTCAGCAAGCTCAATAGAAATTATTATTAAAGAATAAGGATTGGGCATAATTTCTTGAAACAAGTTGACTGTGTGAGGGAAGACAGGACACCTAAGCAGTTATGGCTAGAAGAGAGGAGATTTTGGCATCCTTTGGGTGCGCAAGGGTGCCCAGCTGCAGTGATGATCAGAAAGGGAAGAGTAAATGTGCAAGACATTTACTCTGTGTGCAGACTGTCTGAGCCACCCCAAGGAACTCAGCTGAGGCAGAAGCTGCACCCCAGCCAGGTTCTTTGGGGCTGTCTCTGGGGCTGTGGCTCAGCCGTGGGGTGGGCTGCATGGGGGTCTTTGCTAGGAGAAGGGAAGGGGTGGGAGTGACAGTACTGGTGAAGGGTGTTTCAGACAGGAAAACCAACAAAATAAGAGAAGCTTCCATCTCTGACTGCTGCTCCTAAGGGCACATGGCACACAGAGTAATTTAGGTCGGAAGGGATCTCTGGAGGCCAACTAGTCCAAGCCCCCTGCAAACAAACCTCAAAGTGGGACCAGCCTCACAGCTCAACACTGCTCTGACATGCCAGGTGCAGTCATGTTTCTCGTGGAAAAACAACAGCTCAGTTAACTCTGTTGTCAAGACTGATGCTCATTTAAAGCTGTAAGTGTTTAAAGGGCTGGAAATGCTGAGCGTGACCTCCACAGCAGCTGTCATAGGCAGGTAGCAGTGCTTCAGAAACATGTACGAAAGCTGTGAAATACAGGAGCTGCATCATCTTTATTTCTACTAATGGCTTCCTTTTAGTATGTGAACTCTGCTATTACCACTCAAACTACCAATCAGGTTGAAGGCTGTATTCAATTTTAATTTTTAGAGGTAATTAACAGGAAAAAAACAGATGGATGGCTGATTTCCGTGCTTCCCTGTTAAATAAAGACTCACCATTCACTGCCAGCTGACTACTGATTTTCTAATTAAGTCATTAGCTAAACACAGAGAATGTTTTCCAACAAATGCCTCTAGACTGATGAAGATGTATGTTTTCCCCATGCTCAGAATCAAAGCCAGGAACAACATAAAGGATTGGCTACTTAAAACAATTCAACTTGATCAGAAATTACCGGTCTTCTCAGGAAAATAAAAACTTTTGCTAGTCTGACACCACTGTTTGACAACTTCATTTTTTTTCTATGTTAAGTTTTTGCTGCTTTTACCATGGGTTTGGAGACATTTCTTGACCTGTCCATGGCAACTCCCCATTCACACCTATCCTGAATCAGGCCCACCCACACCATGTTCTGCAATACAAGGTCTTCCCAACAAGGTCTTAGTGATGTATTCAAGACCTACAGACTACATCCATCTTCCTCAACCTCTCTAAACCATTCTGCATCCTCAAAGCCTTATTTTCTCTAATGGTGCCCTTGAAAAGTTGTCTTGCTTTACAACCCCAACTCCCTATCCTGCCTTTGGGTTTCTGACTCTCTCTAATCCCTAAATTTATTGTGGTCCTACTAGAGCAAGCCCCTGTTCTCTCTCTCCCCCTCTATCAGAATTCCCATGATTGTGGCTGTTCAAGTCTGTCAGATTTTACTCTGTCTTACATGTATCCAGGCCATATCCAGAAGGTTTTTGCTCTGTGTAAGCAGCCAGTGCTTCTGAGTGAGTTCATACATCCCTGAAGATTGCACCCATCAAGTTGCCCTCCCCAAAAGATATACTCCTCAAATGCTATTTTACCTATTTTTTTATCTTGTTGCCTTTCTTCTGTACCCTATCCTTTTGTTCCCTTTTTTCCACATTAAAGTGACCCTCATATTATTGTTTCATGGACCTATATCTTCACTTTTAGGGACTTGTCCCTGCACAGGTTACCCAGGTTTCACTCAGCTCCTGCTCTTCTGCCTGTGCCAACCACAACTCTCTTCTCTGCAATCTTTGTCTTCACCACCTCCATGAACTTTCCACATCTCTCCTGTTCCTTGCAGCTGATGGGATTTTTTCCTTCTCAAAACCACTTCTGATATGGTAAGACGCCTGAAAGAAAAGCAGTCAACATGGGCAGTGGAGGAATTATTCTGTGGGTATTGTCTGTCTTTTTTTCTCCACCTTTCCCATATAGGTCACATCCTCTTCTGAGGTGAGCTATCTCTCTCTAGTGCACAGCTTATATAGACACAGCAAAAACACATCAAGAGTTGCATATGTCCTGAGCCACTTGGATTTGGCTCATGCACAGGCTTTTGAAGTTGTGGGTTCCTCACCACAATCATGTACTGACCTGTTCACAGCATGAGATTAATTTTGTTGATCTTCCTAAAAGGAGATAGATGATGGGATTGAACTTCCCAAAAGGTTTAAAACAAAGCCCCTGCCTCACCAACTTTATGTAAAAGGCTGTCACTGCCATGCACCTGTGCTGTCTGTAGTTATCACTTCTCATTTCTTTGTCCTTTGCATGTGCTAGGAAGGAACAAAAAACCCCCCAAAAACCCCACAAAAACAACAACATAAAAACCCCAACCAAACAAAAAGAAAACAACTTAAAAAAATGTGATTTATTCAAGACAAGCTATTACAAGAATAAAGGAATCTTTTTTGAGGACTCTATTTCCACTCCTCTGTTCTGAATCCCAGTTATCAAAAAGTAAAGAGCATTACAGTGTTGAGGTGAAATAAAAGCTTCCAGCTTAAGTGCAGAGATGGTCCTTGTGCCTGGGTGTTGTTTAACCATTGCAAGTACCAGTAAGACAAGCTGGTTTATGTTCATCCTTTACAAACCCAAATGATTTCTATGAAGAATTATCTTAAATGGCTTTATTGCTGAAGTAGACATGGTAAATATTGTGATATCTTTTATTGGTCAAGTAGTATTTCATAAGAGTCATATGCAATATATAGTCACCCTTTCTAATTGCTATCTGTTTTTCACCTGGGGCCAAAAATAATAATTTTTTTCTTTTAATTACCTGACTTTGGATAAATTCCAGGTTCATCAGCTGTAAAATTATTCTTCAACATTCTCTGTTTTACTCGATGTACATTTGCAAACATTGCTCCCTTCCTCTCTTACACTGCTGGGGGATCTTTACTTCTTCATTAATCCCATGGAGGTGATCACCTGTAGATGATGTTATATGATTAAATTACTCCTTCCTACTCAGCTAATTTCTATACCTCTATGAATCAGTGCTTAAAGAAAAATTTTTGATGTTGCTGCTGTAAGTAGAAGATGTAACCATGAATGAGCTGTGGGAAAAAAACATGATTAGAAAATTATATTAACATCTTCTCAAAGACCTAAGGGAGAGAGACTCATTTCAACTTTTTACCTTCTTTATCACTTTTCTTTCCTCATTTCACTATTTCCTGGTCTGTGAATCCTGTTCATTAATTTTTCCCCCGTTTCTTATCCTTCTCTCCTTTTCCTTGGCAGCCTTCCTCAGCACCACAGTGGCATCTAGTAACCTGTAGCAAGAAGCAAGGCCATGTTGTGCTATGTTGATACACATCACCTAAGCATCTGCTTTTGGTTTTAGGAAATCAGGTTGCAGGCTCTGTTCCATGGCACTGTTCTGCACAGCCTCTGCTTCAGCTTTATTGCAGTTTTACTACAAATCATATTTCTAATGTGCATCAAGATTCTTCCAAGTGAAAGATGCTGTGTATTAAACCATGGTTTCTTCCCATGTGTCACAATTTTTGAAGATATCTTTTTAATGCTTCCCTCTCTTCTCCTCACCCATGGGGCTTCTATCAATAAAAACTAAAGCCACAGCTAGCATGGTTTCCAGATGCAGTAAGTGGTGCTGGAAATGCCCACTCCACTCCTCCCACTGTCCCTCATATTTCACGCTCTTCCAGTTGCTTCCACTGCATACTTAAAACACATTAGCATACAGAGCAGCTTTCTGAAGTTTTCGTGGGTTAATTTCCTGCATGACAAGTTCTGAGCCTCATTTCTATCTGGTGCAAGATCCCTTGTCACTGGGGTACTCAAATCTTCTAATGCAGTATATCTCCCATATTCATTCTGTACACTGCATGACTGCAAATGGCACACATTTCTATGCAGTAAAGCATAAAGCACTGTCTCCTTGCAACTACACTTTATAAAAGATGCATGTTTTGTCAATTAAGAAACAAAACATAACTTTTGGGAAGAGGGGGGACAGAATTCCTACTCCTTTGTAAATTGTTTTGTGCACAATTTGAAATGACTCAACTTCTGGATATTAATTTTGAAAGAGCACTAAGAAGCAAAACATGAAATCACATGTGCATGCCTGAACAACTTGCAACAAGCAGAGTGACCCTCCAGTGGATTTTACAATAAAAAATTGTTTCTCTCCAAAGCTTTCTACAACGACCTTTTCAAGGGAATAGAAAGTTCCACAGAAATGACTTTCACCTTTGTAATGCCACTAGAAATATTATCTCAGTCCTTTATAGGAGGAATAGCCTGCCAAGCTGCTAGACTGCTGGGATAAGCCTCAACAAGCTTATTTCTTCAATAAATAAAAAATGAGGATAACACCTCCAGCTTGAGGGTTTTAAATTGAATTGACCACTAAAATAAAGTCTATGAGCTAGAGTTTTACTTTTATTCATACATATTTCAATGCAATTCCTCATTTGTTTATTGCTAAGCCTGCATATGAGAAATGAAAAGAATCACTTTTTAAATTCAGAATAACAAGTAAATACTCTCTCTCTTATTTTTCCAATTTCAGAACATTTCTGTATTATGACTAGACAGTCATTTTGAAGTGGACAGAAAGAAAAAATTAATCCAATTAGGTTCACTGAAGTTAATCTAGGATTGCAAAATTAAGCATGGTTGTCTTGGTCTGCTGCTTGCATATACACGCAAGTCACAGTTCAAAAGCCTTTAATTTTTCACTACAGCAGTTTCGCTACTTGCTGAAGAGCAGGTTATCTGTGGTTTTAATTAGGATCAGTAGGAGGCTGTACCCTTTCCTACCATGCATGCAGAGGCCATAAAGAGGAAGGGGATTGAGACTGGGGGCTTTACAGCTGGCAGAGACTATGCCTTGTCTTCCCTGCACACTGGGGACATGGTGTCACCGCTGTTCCCTGCCTTCCTCAGAACCCAGTCTTCCCCCACACAAACCATGGCTTCCACCTTCACCCAGAGGACTCAGGGCACCTCTGACCAAATAAAAGTGAGAGGTGTGAAGGACAGAACCACACTTCCTCCTGGGCTGTGCACTAAACACGTGGCTGGAATTGTGTCCCCCAATACCATCAAACCAGCAGGCGCGTGACAGAGCAGGACAAGCATCTGGACAGTGACAGACTGCAAATAAACCACCTGCACAATCAGCACACCCTGGGCACTCTCAGAAAGGCACTGCCCCCAAAGCAGTCACTGTCCCTCTCCCTGCAATATGATCCAGCAGACCAAATGTGCTCCACACCAGCAGCTCCACTCCGACCTGCAGCAGAGACTCCCAGGAGAGTAATCTGCCTGAAGCAAGCACATACTGCCACATCCCTGCTGCATTCATCAAACCCTTCTAACATTACAGCAAGGCACACAGCAGCCAGGGCCGAGCTTCATCCCTCAGTGGGGTTGTGCTTGTGTGTCAGCCTTGCAAAAGCCTGAGCTGCAGCATCCTGACCAACAGCACCCCAGTTAATGCAGAAAGGACACATCACACGTTACAGGGATGCCTTCACCTTGTTCAGCTGGCCTGCTTTTCTCTGCCAAACTCTTCTTTGTATGGCAGGCAGGCACATACCCCTAGGGCAACACCATGGGGTAAAACAGTCACACGAGGGACAGTTTCTAAACCTCCCCATTCCCTAAAGCAGAGTAATAAGCTCTGACAGTCTACAGATCAAAACAGTCCCAAGCAGGAGATTCAAACCCCTTGTAAAAGGAAGCATTGCTGTCCTCCACATCCAGGGGTCCTGGCTGGAAACAAGCCATGTGTCTCCTACAGACACTGCAGTGACTGTTCTGGCTGACAGGTGCTGACAGTGGATACCTGTTACTGGGACCAAACCCAGCTCCCACACAAAGACAGCCAAGGCACACAAAGACAGCCACTACTTGTCACCGAGACAACTGAAAGGCTGTGTGGGCAAAACCAAGGGAAGGGCTGATAAACCCACCATCCAGTGACAGCATTAATCCCCAAGGTCTGCATCTGGGATTCCTGACACCTCGCACAGCAGCCAACAGTGTTCCCAAAAGCAACCACTGCCAAGGCCGTACCAGTCTTTAAGAGCCTTTTGAGGTGACATCCACTTCTCAGCTCAGTGCCCCGCTTGAACAGCTGAGGAAACACAATGGAAGACACCAAATGCCCTTTTTTTTGCCCCAGGCTGGGGAACAACAAGCTGGTGCCACTGCAGCCCCAGAGCAACCACAAACTTGTGGCTTTGCTGCTGTCTACCCTCCAGATAGGCACAAGTATGGAATAAGGGAGTTTTGGTCCCAGCTGATAGTTTAGTTCACCCTTAAATGTGCCATGTGGCAACCACCAAGAGCAGCCTTGGCACTCAGCACCAGTCAGGCATGTAAAAGCACATCAGAGAGCTTCTGGGGCACACAGAGCACTGAGCAGATCCCACTGACTCTCCTGGCTAATTGACATCCTCTCGCCTCCTTCCACATCTATGTTTGTTCCTTTTCCTCTCCCTGTTTCGAAAATCAGTCATTATTGATGGATCCTGATAGAGTCAGCACAGTCTGACATTGACACATAAGTCTGACAGTCTTAATATCAAACCCCTCAAGGTTTGGATCAAACTGCAATTTTTTCTAAGTAGCTATAGCAGGACAGTTGTGATTAAGCAACTGCATTGTGAACATTGTATGCTTGGCTAATCTTTTGTTTTAAGGAAGAGGGAAGACAATCCCAAGATGAATGGGCTGTCTGTCTGGTAGCCACCAGGAGTGAAGTCAGCAGAACTGAGCATTAACTGGGGGAAAGGTAATTCTGGCAGTAGGAGATTGCAACCACTGACTCACTGACCACCTACTTAAAACGAACCCCACGCTCAAATGGAGGGAAAAACTGCACACGCAGGCTAATTAGCATGAGAAACAAGAGATATGACTAGCGAATAGGGATTTGAGTACTAATTTCAAAAAACATTATGTAATCTGCAACCAATGAATGCTGATGCCTTTGTTTATTAAAACATATGAATAGTGTAAAGTTTTGATGCCTGGTGAGCCAGCCTTTTGTGGATTACCACCTAGCTCCCTACTTTGCACAAACTAGAATGAAAAACTGAAATACCTCACCTTGGTGTGTGAATTGGTGCCGTGCACTGGGTAATGAGCCTACGTTTGGGACAGCAGTCTGACACTGACACCCCGAGTCAATGGTGATGACTAACAGCACACAAAGTGTGGAGGTCCTCTGGGCCAGTTGCACTCCCTTCGGAGATTACAGTTATTTCCATACTAAAGAAACAGCTTGTAAGGTATCTTCTAAAGGAGAATGCTTTTGAGAGGACAAAGTTCTGAGGAGTTCTGGAGTGTGGTGATCTCTTCATCATGTTTCTGTTTTATATATTGTACACCCATAAAATTTTGGAAACTGGATCCAAAGTCAAAAAAGCCACTGTTAGACGTAGTACTGTCCTCAACTACCTTTGAATGAGTCTATTGGTGTGCAAAATTTGGAGTTATTTTTGAAGGTTGTCTGAAAACTTGCCTTATAGTCTGCATTTTGGAGTTACAATAACCAGTAATGTCTGAATGCTGATTACCTTAGATGAGTAATTTTTTTTTGATCCTCTCTCTTTTCTCCCTCTTCCACACATTCCCCCATTATACTGTTGGATTAATATTCTACTGTGAACCATTATCTTCGATCCAGTGGGTCAGTTTGACTTTTGCAGCAACACAGAGATTAGAATGTACATCCCTCAAACTTTAACCAAAAGCCACAACAAACATGAGAAGCAGGATGTTAAACAGCAGCAGAGGTAGAGCATACCTGGGATGAGGGCTGATGTGCCTTCTAATTTGCTCCTTACATGTCTGCACTGTATTTCTCAACAATTTTGTATCTATGCAAGGCACTCTGCACTTGGTGGCACTCTGAGATCAACCCTTCTGTCACCATAATGACAGGGGAAAGCGCCAAGCAAACTGAAGAAGTGACAAGTGAAATGTATTATGCTTTCACATATATATGTGCACCATGAGGGACAGAACTGCCATCAGCAGCATGAAACCCACAGGCTGCTGTCATCTGAGCTAAAAGGAGTGCTTTCCTAATAAAAAGTCTTGCCTCCTTGGCAGGCCAGCAGCTGGAGGCAGAGGGAATGTCACGCCCCCACACAGACCCTCAGTGCAGGAGGCAGGGAGGGCTGCCTGGCCCTGGCCCCAGCCCTGATATTAGGCTGTCAGGAAGCAGACGTGCACTGCACTGCCACCCCCACAGCACTCACCGGGGATGCTCTGCCTGAACACTGACACAGTTCAGGTCTGGATTTAATTCACAGTTGCTGAGTATTGTCTTCCTGTGCTCAGGAGCGTGATTGCAGGGTGGAGATGATATGTTGCAGGGAAAACAAAGGTATGGAAAGGTATTGGTGTCCTGCCAAAGACTGTTCCACATTAATCCAGCTGCAATGGACTTTGCTGTGGGGCTGTGGATCCCAAGGAAGTGGAATAGAGGTCTATGCATCCTGTTGTCTCATGTGCTATAAGCTAGAGAAAAAGCACTTTTACCTGTACTGAGTTTGACTTTGTTTTCCCCATTGCAACTGACATCACATATTTTTAAGGGCATCACTGAAGGGTTTGATTTGAAGAGGCAGCCAGTGACCAACCCCTCCAGACACACTCCTGGGTTCAAAAGCACAGCTGCCAGCCCCTGGAGCACACTGGTGTCATGGATGTCGCCGCTCTGAGCCGGGCCAGGCAGTGGGAAGGCAGCAGCTTCATGCCTGGCACTCGCACCTGAAATTCCGTTTCTCAGGATGGCCATGCGACAGTCATCTTCAGAAACACTCCTAAACACCCAGCTTGCTTTGTAGTGTGGACAAGTGTCTGCGTCAGAGCTACAGTACCCCGGGGGAGTTTTGTCTGGAAAAGGAAAGCTACTGTTTATTAAGTTAACTAGTCAGTTCTGTTGATTAGGAGGGTGTATTTCACAAAGAGGCTTCGAACATCATTTGTTAGATACATAACCTGCCAAAATGTTATCAAAAATGAACATGCACAAGCCTAAAAATCAAACAGATCCTGTTTAAAATGTTCATTGAAAGCAGCAGAAAATCATTATTTTTAAAGGGAATTTTGAGCTAAGTAAAAGGAAACAGCCAGGGGTGCTCTGGAGATGAATCTTTCCTATAGGCTTTCACTTAGGTTGATGAACTGCCTCCATGCTCTATTGTTCCCTGTTACTTTACACTGAATACTTTCCAGTGGTAGTTTTCTGGCTTTTAACCAACTTAAAACACAAGTTGTTTCCACAGCTCATCAGGTGTGCTAGTCACACAGTTCTTCACATAAGTCCTTCCATTTTTCCTGGTAACCCACCATTTCATGATCTTTTTAACCTATCCACCATTCTTTGTAAGGTGATTGACAAATGAGCATCTTGAGAAGCCACGTTAATTAAAAGCAAAAATCAAATACTTTCATAGATGTAAGACCTCTTTTTGGCTCTAAAGTAGCTTTGCCACTTATCATTCGAATTCCTGCCAATGTAATTGCTACATTTTGCCTTACAAGAAGCTCATTTTCTTGCTAGCACAGGAAATATAGTACTTGGCTTTCTTGGGATTCAAAGCTTTTTGGTGTCCAATTCATGAATGCTTTGTTTTCTAAAGGCAAAAAAGAAAGTTATGATCATTTCACTTACCCTTCTGCCTAAAAAGAAGAGAGCTCAGTTGCTCATTGCCAGCAGATACAAAATGTATTGAAATATGAAATCATCAAGGCTGCATCATATCTCCAGCTTAATGAGGCTGAGATTGGGAGCACAAGAGGGATATCAGAGACTGTCTGGAATTGAGACAGATGGGACAGGATATGGTTGCTTATGAGGACACAAAATTTAGAGGTATAGAAGCACCTATTTGTGTGCTGGATTTGTCTGCTCCGTTTACATCCAAGAGAGATTTGTCCAACACAGCCTTTGGAGTCAGGGGCTGTGATTCACTTCATCCTGGAAGATACACCTGCACCCAGGCATGACACGGGTCTCACAGACCTGCAAAGCAACAGCAGGATACTTTAGGGCACCTCAGGTGTCAGTAGATGCCGACCTGTGGGCAGTGGGATTATGCCCCAGATTTTCAATGTCTCCAAAGGGAGCTTGGACTCCTGCAGGCAACTGCACGTCAACTACACTTGAACACTGAAACACGGTCATGCAAGAATAAATTTTCTGCCTTGACCTTTTAAAAATAAAGTCTTTTAAAAATACCCCACACTCTCTGTGAAAAGCCCGTTTCTTAGGGAGAGATAGTTCTCTTCTTTTTCCCACTAAGCACTTGCTTTGGTCTGTCTTTGAATCACATAAAAGTATTTTCTACTGCATATTTTCAAGTTTGTCATGTGTAGATCAACAGGGTGCTAGAAACAGCAAGGTTGTCCAAGGAAATAAAGGTGAAAAAATATGTTCAGATGAAGGAAATAGCCACCTTTTTGTACTGAATACTTGAGCATGCTGGAGAAAAGGGATGCAAACAAAGCCAGTCTTTCAGGTCACCTAATTCCAAAACCTGGAGATAAGAATAAGTTTCTGCATGTGCACACACAAAAAAAGAGAGTCTTAAAAATAATTGTTGAAAGGTAAGACAGTACAGCTTCTCTGCTCACAAGCTCATGTGATACATGTGGGGCTGTGTTAACACAGTTTTTATTGAGGGTATTTTTTTAGCTGAGAGTGTATCTGTGTTCTTGAAATATTTGTTAATGAACTGTATAAAAATATGTTTTGGTCTGTAGGCAGAGACGGGAAATGCAAACATGGTCGAAGCTCCTTGTCTTGACAATAGCCATGAATCCATGTGTGAGCTACAGCCTGCTGCTCTCCAGGGCAGCCCAGTTTCCTCAGCTGCACAAGGGAGACACACCAGTGCTTTGGGGAGCAGCATGGATTGGGGATTTGTCTCCAGGTCCATGACTTCACCTGGCTCTGTCAGGTCTTCAGGACCGCATCGACACTGATGTGGTCATGAATGCATGATGTGATCATGCACTGCCACAGACAGGGTAATATCAGTCACAGAAGCTACCCCACAGATGGTTTTAACATTCCAGCTAGTTCCCATCCTTGTCTCATCTCCAGTCAGAGGCTCGTGCCTACCCACAGCCTCCTGATCTTGCTGTGTCAGCCTCCCCACCTGCTCAAAAAGGGAGAAAAAAGCAGCAGGCGATCCTTGCAAACCCCAGGCACAGGGGTCATGCCACAATTCTCTCGGTCATCTGTACTGCAGATATCCCAGGGCTATTTTAGAAGCTGTAGTCCCAGCACCAGCACCAGCCAGTCTTTCACACACCAGAAACACAGCCCATTGATGAGAGCTGTTGCCATCAGTTGTAAATCTACTATGTCTTGATCATTACGGACAACACAAGTACCCTGTTGGGACTACCCTGTACTTCTGATTCAGGAGAGTGCCAGGCTGCTCACCTGAGGATGTGGATCTTCATGGTCCTGGCCTCAGAGCAGAGTAGCCAGCAGCTCTGTAGTGGCAGTTCACCAATGCCCAGCCTCAATCCCCACACAGATACAGGAAACTGCTCTCTTCTGAAAGCTCACATCAGTAACCTATTCCCCCTGCCCCACAGTAGGTGCTAACCACCAGCAAGTTCATCCTTACCACGGAAGCCTACAAGTCATGCTGTCATCTGCTGCCTCTCCAGCTCGCTCCCCCTGTCCCAGCCCAGGCCCCATGTAAGCAGTATGTCCAACTGTTTTGGAGCTGTTGGGACTAGACATCCCTCCAAGAGAAGCAGTGGTTATGGCAATTACAATTTCTTCTTAGACTGAGGCCCCACCAGTCACTGCCAAATTCACACACAGAATCATTTGCAGATACGGTGCTGGCATACTCTGGAACCCCGTTCTTCCTCCAACAGATGTACCTATACTGACACCTAGGGTGTAGTGATGATGACACTTGCTGATTTTACCACCACTTCTGTCATCCCAGCAATCACTGTGTTCACTGGAGACCAGCCTTGTTGTCATTTCCCAGCTGATGCTGTCAAGCACAGATTTTGGTGGCCAAAGGCCATCTGGCACTAACTACAAAACCACAGAGAACTGAGGAGGCTGCCTAGATCACCGTGACCAAACTGCATTTCACACACCATGGGAAACTGTGGGGAGCAGATGCTGAGTGGGTGGAAGCTGACTGGATACTGGGAATGGTACTTGCCCAGCCAGCTGACCACCCTGGACACAGCTTTGGTCCACGTGGCTTCTGTAAAAGACATACATCCTGTCACCTTAGGCTCTGTTCAAAAATCTAGTGAGAGAGGGAGAGACAGCAAGGGAAGCACAGGGAGCATGCAGGGAAGAGGCATCATGCACCAGTAGTATCAGAAAGATGCTATAATTCAAACAGGTCTGTCGTACACCACTCAGGTCCTGAATCAAGAGTAACTCACACTTGAAAAATAACCAACCCTCCCCTCTCCCGCTCAGTTCTTTAAAAACTGTAGTGCTGTATGAGCCAGTCTGCAACATTAGAAGCAGCAAGTGTTACACTCAGACTTTTTGGAATAGGCTTCCTAAATAGATTCCTCAATCCCTTGCTTCGTTTTAGGAAATTAACTTCAATTAATTGTGAAGCAATTAACTAATGTCTGTTAGGCTGACTGTACTCACAGTGGTCTAACAGTCTGACAAACACACTGTTGTGGTGTTTATTCCAACAGGCTTGTCTGAAGTAGATAATCCATCTCAGAAAGCAGCAGATCAAAAGGCTGGAAGGGCCTCATCCATTCCCTAGCCTCAAGGCAGGGTCACCTACAGCTATGTCACTTCTGACAAATATTTGTTCAATCTGTTCTCAGAGTTCTCCAGTGATGGAGATACCTCATCTTCCTCAGACAGCCAATTTCCCTGCTTCATTTCCTTCAGCAACAGAAAGCTTTATTCACTATCTAACCTGAATCTCCTCGTTTGCTGCAATTGGCTCATGTTGCTTTTCATCCCATCTACCACCAACAAAGAGAAAAAAAAATGCCCTGTTCTTTGCAACAGCCTCTGAACCCTTACCATCTGACAAACCTTCCTTCATATTCTGGTTATGTCTTGCCCATAAGCAGATTGCAGCTATTTGGACATTACAATCTGAAAAGTTTCCCTCCAAATGTCACGTGTTTTAAAGGCTTCCACTGTGCAGACTGCTGCTATGCTGAATTTGCTTCACAGACCTCCTGAGACCCCTTCTTCTCAGCTCAGCCCTGGAAGGAGGCACTAATACTCCAGCTTCTGCTGAGAGTGTTTGCTGACAGCAAACTTCAAATTTGCTTAATGTTAATAATTGCTGAGTAAACTTTGGCTGCACAAAAATATATGGAAAGCGAGCCAGAAAGGTTGGCTGTAGATAGACATTTGCTGTTCGCTGGAGGAAACCATGCACTGCAAAAGAAGGTATTTAACAGCAGTCTTCACTGTCACTTCCCACCTGAACCCTCATCCAGGGTCTACCTCCCAAGATTCTCAGTGATCTCCATCTCCTGACCCATCAGCCTTCTCCTTGAGGTACCATCAACAACTTCCTCTTCTTCAATGTCCTTCTCTCTGCCTCAGGCCCCAGGCAGTGCCACTGCAGAGGCCAAACTAGCAAGTTCAGCACTGCTCAACAGGGCAGATGCTGCTCTACCATCATGGTATGCATGGGGGCAGCACTTTCAGGTTCATCTCACCAGTTCGCAATTCCTGCTGTAGGAAACACTCAGGTGGGATTTGTTTCACCTAGTTCTGGCCACCCAGAAATGAGGCACCTGAGTGACTCATGTAATCTTGTTCACAACACAAGGGCACAAATGACCCTCTGTACAGGGACATGTCTCTCCGTACCAGTTTTAGAGGTCATTTAAAAAATTCCACTCCTAGTGAAGAGAAATAGTTTCCTTCATCACTGCCAAAGTCATTGGACTTCACACAGTTTCCAGCAAAACAAGGAGCAGTGTTTGAAGAAAATACTACTATCTTACACCTAACAATGGAAAGGTCAAGGTCAGCATCAAAGGCTTACCGCACAGACAATTACTTTTTCTCCAGATGCCTGTTTTTCTGTGGATCTCAGTGCACAGGGAGCCTGAGGCCCATGAATTGCAAGTGAAAAAGATCATCAACTTCACCTCAGGTCAACAGGAATAGAAGACAACAAACCAGCCTACATTCGGTAAACAGTTCAGAATGACATGCCTTCTTGTTATTTCTCTTCAGCTGGGTGCCTATTACAAGAAGTACTTACAAGTTTGAAATGCCCCACACAGCGCACATTTAACTATCAGAGCCTCTTCAGCAACTCTTATTCCAGGAGATAAGTACTACAGGAAGCACACAACTTAAGAAAGGATGTGTTTAGTAGAAAAAAAAAAATGACCTTTAGCTGCAAGAGAAGTCTCTTACGCATACATCTGAGCTTCAGGCTTTACAGCCAGTTGTTTTTCATATGCCTCACATATATGCATGAAAAAGTTGTTTTTCTGTCAAGTACATAAGCCCTGTACATAAAATAATCACTTATCCTCAGGTGGCATTCTCAAATATCCCTGGCAGGCACTGACCAGGAAAGGAGAACACAAGTGACTCCCTGCTCAGCTAGCAGATGGGGTGGCAATCCAGGCATCCAGCAGGTCTAGGACTAACCTGGACAATAGTGACAGCCCTTCTCATTTGAGTCTGTCTCCCTCCTCACTCCACATATGCTGTGTAGCAGAGCCAGTCTGAGGTAAGAGGGAGCGTACCCACACACTTAGGAAAAGATGGGATATCAATGTCTCTGCCTTGGTGTTGTCCACAAAATGCCATGTCATACCATCTCTTTTACTAACACAACATGCCACCTTAGTCTAGTTTCCCTGTTTCTTTGCCCACCTCAGAAAAGGAGTTTCTTCCAAAATCCAAATTATTTGACAGTGTGTGCTGGTGGGAGCTTGAAGCCCAGTGCTTCTCAGCCCGTGTACTGGTAAGGGAAGATAAGGTTCTGTTATGTATATAAGTGGCAGTGGATAAAAGATCTAGGTTTGTCTCTCTCCATCCCTGAGTCACAGAACTGACACAGGGAAAAAATTCAGGTCCATTTACTAGCAACCCAGAGGAAAGTTCCAGTTGTGTCACTTTTCTGAGCTTTTCTGCAAAGGTTTAAATGAAATCACAGCACACAAGGCAGCAAAGAATTACAACCTTCAGGTTCCCTCTCTTTGCAGAAGAGCAAGAATTTATCCCTCCACATGCCTGACATAAGCTTTGTCATGCAGTGATCAACACTTACATTTAGCACAGGCTTAAAAATATTTTGAGGCTTACCCATGCAACTGTGTGCATTCTCCTCTTCCTCCTACATGGCTGCACAGTGCAATGGCAGCTGCAACCAGTCAAAATTTAAAAGGACAGCAATGACAGACATGAACATGTTTCCTGAAGCCCATTTTCAAATATTTAATTCCTCCCTTGGAGTAAAAT
>QWTY01037042.1:0-13587 GCA_008033365.1 Pseudorectes ferrugineus
TATGGTGTTTATTCGCTATAAAAGATCATGAAGATGAGATAAAAAATAATCTTTATTGTGTATTCCTGTAAATGCATAACCATGAACACAGTGAGGAATAGAGTCTTTCACAAGCGAATCTGAAGTCCTTATCCATTACAAGAGAGTCACAGAATGCCTGCTGCAGTATTTCTTTCTCTAAGGTTGTTTTATTAGCTATTTTACTGCTAGAGTAGGACCATGAATAATAAATATCATCATACAGAACAATTCTGATTACTTCTCCATGGAAACCTTTTAAATGGCCAGATCCTGAAAACACATACAAAAACTCACTTCATGAATTATCTCTGTGGTTTAAAGAAGAGAAGCTCGGGCATGATAGTGTATTTGATTATTTTCCTGACTACCCTAAAAAAAGCCTCAAACTTTCTCAGTCCTTTGTCCTGTGAGCTTAATTTTAGAAGAGCTATTAAAAGGCTTATTTAGATAGTGTTGTATAAAAGCCTTCTTTAATAAAATAAACTTCTATATTTTATTATATTTAATTGGTTAAGAATTTAAGTTAAAAAAAATAAATGAAACCAGTGTGATATGTCATATGACTTTTTTGAGTTTTATTGCATTTTCTATAATAATGTATTTATCTATACCTATATTTCTTTTAGCTGCATGTAACAATTAAATAAGTTTAAAAAAAGCAACCCAGGACTTGGGCATTTAAATACTTGTTTAAAAAACTCATAATAAATTCACTAACATAATCATTATGTTTTTCTAGGAGACAAGGCACTGTATGCTTATCTTGAGATTAACTGATATAGCAGCCACAAGTATAGTTAAAAGCAGACTGACCACCAGTTTTATTCTGGTTGTATCAGATACTTACTGGACATTTAAAGGTGGTACCTTGCAAGGTGTTTTACAAGAAACATGAATCACTAAAAAATTGCACCTTTACTGCCTAGTAAAGCTTGTATTATAATAGAATTAACAGTAGACCTTTCTGTTAAAGGAAAATAAAAACTCTACTTTCTTCAAAGTTTAATCCTAATTTCAAAGGCTGTAATCAGCTTTTGAATCTAATATCCCTGATACCCTGTTTTGGTTTTTCCTTTTCTTTTGAAATTTGATTTAAATGTCCAAATTATAGTTCTTCACTGTTTTTTTTTGTACAAACAGGAGCAGAATAAGAATCATTTTTATCTACAAACTATTATGTATCATTCTCAAGATGACCAAAATTCATGTTCCATTGTCTTACTTGATTCATATCAGTGAGCAAAGAAGTTAAAATCAAGGTGGCTTCTAGATGACTATATGTTTTTGTTTCTGTGTCTGGTGTCTTTTTGCCTGTCTGGGTAATAATAAGAAATAATTTCTACCTTACATTATATGCACATGCAGTTTTATCATGTATGGGCACATGAGCTTACCAGTCAGAAGAACAGAGCGGAAGAGAAGAAGAATGATAATGAGGTGATGCAGATGCAAGAGTAAGACTTTTCCTACATCAATAACTTGCAAAATTTCTTGGCTAGTTCAAATTATTGGAGTGGAAAAGAAGGTTTAAAAGACATCATTACAATCACTTCAGATTTTTATGTATTTTTTCTTTTCTACATGAGAAGGTTTTTTTTGTAATCATAATTCATTTTTGTGTGGCTTTCTTGTTAGAATTTTGGCCAAAAAACCCCAAAAACCTTTCCAAAGACTGAGCTCATGATGATATGCTTTGTGTAGAGTCCATAGATGGAACTACAATTCTATATTTCTATGGTATCTGTTTTCTTAGCAACTCTAAGACTTCCCAAAGGTCAAAAATTACTTTAGATAATGGAGATTTTGAAATAATGCTATTTTTGAGAATTATTCTCAAAATCACCAGAGTTCTAGTAACATAAGGAGTCTTATTTTTATCTTTTTAAATTAAGATTTGGATATTTTAGAAGAAATAAAATATTGGCGTTTGTTTTAATAGGGAAACTAAATTATGTTGAAATCAAAATATTCCATAGAACACCAAATCAAAAGATGTCAACAAGACTTTGGCAAAGATGTTCCAAGCAGACTAAAATTATTTTCTACAAATTGATAATTAATGACACTGAAGTTATGAATCAAAGCTCAAATATATAAAATTTGAAATCTCTTATAAATAGTTCTACTTTCAAGTGCAAACTTTAATCTATGCCTTATTTTACTTCCTATGGGCCCTCTTTTTAGCAGTCATTCCTTTGCCAATTTGGATCAATCATGCCAAAACCAGTTTTGTGCAATACACTTTTTGTATTTCTGGCAGCAACCTTCATCCTTTTCTAACATATTTCAGAGTCTGTGGTAATGGTGGTGGAAGGAGTCTGCCACAGAGCACAGCTGGAAGGTTGGCCAGCATGTAGAAAATATCCTGCTGTTTGACAAAAATAAGTATAAAAACCTGTTCTTGTTCTGTCCTGTTTATTCCTTAACATGAGGAAAAAGTTTTTTACACTGAGGGTGACTGAGCACTGGCACAGGTTGCCCATGGAGGTTGTGGAGTCTCCATCCTTAGAGATATTCAAAATCTTCCTGGACACGGTCCTGGGCAACTGGCTGTAGGTGGGCCTGCTTGAGCAAGGAGCTTGAATCAGACGGCCTCCAGAGGTCCCTTCCCACCCCAGCCATTCCATGATTCTAAATCTGTGCTCTTTCTCTCTCCTCAAAGATAAAAAAAAGATATCATTAGCACTATCTATTAGAGCTGTTTCAGAAACAAATTTCTGACACATTTTTGATAACAGCAAATATTTTTATGGAATTTAAATTTGTTCAGATCTGTGATGATAAATTCCAAAAGCTGCAACTGAATTTGTGACAGAAAGGTTATCATTTAGTAAAGTCATACTTTTTTAAATTATGAGGTGTCATTTCCCAGCACGATTACAAGATGTTGCAGGTGAATAACACTTCTGATATAACTGGTGTCAGAGATCTTACTGATCATAGCAAGTGGGATAACTTCTCTGGGTAAAATGAGCAGGAACTCACCTGGCAATCATTCTGATTTTTTCAGGCTCTTTCTTTTCCTATTCTCTCATGGAGAAAAGTGTTGTAACAGCCGTCACGTGAAAGTACAGACAGGAAAACTAAGCATGAAATGCAAGTAGAAATTACATTACAGAAAAGAAGAGCGTCATGTACTAATTTAAGCCAGTGTTCAATTGATGGGAGCTAATGAACTACAAAAGCTCTGACATCTTTTGCAGCAGACAATTCAGTGTAAACTAATCAACATTAAGTCAATATAATCTAACCCTTCGTTGTTCATTGATCTTTTTTACAGGCTACACACTGCCTGGCCATGTGAATGGTTCAGAAATATATGTCAGGAAGAGGACAAAGTTGTTACCACAAAGAAGGACTAAATTAAAATTGGCCAGCCAATTTGGAAAGAAAATGAAAATTATCTCCCACATATCTTCAATCTGCTTTTATAAAATGCCTATATTTTTCATCAATGCCTGGTAAAAAGAACCTGAGCAGTTCATCCATGCCTGTCTGACTTTTATGCATTCCAGATGAACCTATGCAATGAAATCACTAAAACCTTGGTATGACCAAAGGCTGTTTCCTCTTAGAAGGAGATTCACCAAGATTCACCAAGAATACAGGCTCACTACTTTCCTCATTAAATTTCAAAAGGGTTTATGAAAATTTGATTTTAATCTATGAATCTCTCGACGGTTTTGAAGCACCATTGGAGAGACCCGGCCTTTCCCACAGAAGCATGGCCTTTTCTTGTATATGTGGATATGCATGGAGGGATGTCACTAGACAGATAATGATGTTGCACCTCTTTTAAAACCATTAATGTTTTTGCAAAAGAGAATAAAAGCCATGTTTTCTTCTAACTGTGTTGTAGACAGAAAACTGAGGAGTTTTGGTTGTGGACATGGGAACTAGATATTTGACCTGGTGGTATGTATTTATTTTACTAATAGAGAAGTTCCTTGGGCAATGAAATGATACCATGTCACCCAGACCCTAGATCAAATGTCTCTTTATACATGTAGAAAGAAAAATAAAATATTGCTTTGAAATATAAACCAGCATATAGAACCATTAGTAAAGACAATGTTTACTAAAATCCATGTTTGAAAAGATTATTTTTCTACCTACATTTGGAAAAAAAATTGAAAATGTAAAAGTACTAATTTACTTGCAAAGATTTTATGTAGTTCCCTGTGCTACTACACCTTTCTCCTATCACATTTATTCTTTCTGTTCGGAAATTTCAAAGGAACCTAAAGGTGCTAGAGACCTGACCTAAGTGAAATTTGATAAAATATATCCTTATGACTATTCCCAGCTCTCAGCAAGGAGATTCTTGAAACCAAAATTTTCCAAGACACATCGTGGTCACTTTGCTCACACATTGCCTCAATGCAGCTAATAGGACAGCTTGTCTATCTGTCATATGCCAAGCAAGTCTTTGCCTGCAGAGAAGAAATATTTCATATTTTTGTGCTAGAAAACACATTAAAATAATTTTTATTTCTCTTTGAAGATGTAATTTACTACCCTTATTACCTAAACAATAGATTTCTGTGTATTCCAGCTTTTGAGTGTCTTTCTTTTTTACTGACATATTCACAATACTTTTTAAGTCTCTTCAGGATCAAATTATGTTACAATTTAGGTTTAAAACTTAATTTTTATTGCAGAATCTGAAATAGTATCTCTGCTTCCTATGACAAAATTTGGAGGGGATCACTGAAGAGGAGCGGAGTCGCATTAAGGAAATCTCCCAAATGTCTGTATCAGACAATGTTATTGAGTCATGAAACTACTAGAGCACAAGGAGAAAAAGACATGGTGTAACTTCAATCCCAGCTTTTTAGTTTATTCAAATGAAGGACCCTCAAATGGTTTAGTTAGGAATTAAGTTAATTGGGTTTGGTGTAAGGTTGGTCTACTTCCTGCTGGAAAGTTTCCCATATTTCCTCGGTATAAGTAGCGGCTGGACTCCCATGTCACCCTGTTAGCCCAGACTTTAATTAGTTCTGGCATTCGCCTCATAATGATAAATGCTGAGATGATGAATGGAAATGCAAATGAGTGTGAAGTGGCTCAGCCATCAGTGCTGAATATCATTAATACCTTCCTACTGTTAAATCGATCAATGTCATCCCAGGATCCCTCTGTTCAGCGGGTGCAGATGGCTGTCCGCCAGAATGCCTTCCATTATACTGGCAGTGAAAATTTTGTGGGTTTTTCCTCCCCATATGCTTTTATTCATCTTTTGCTGAATATTTGTTTGGCAACTAGAACTCTAATATATTTCCAGCTGAGATGATAACTATTTAGGGTCAATAAGCGAGTGGCTAATTTAGAGCAAAATAAATATGAATATGGATCTCTTCTCACATCAGGAGAGAAATATCAAGTGCATATTCAATGAATTGGAGAGTAGTATTTTTCAGGGTGCAAAATTTCATGTTGTAGCAACAAAAGATAAAAAGATGAAAAGATGTTTATTCATTTCTCAGATGTGCTGCATTTTTGTATTTTACAAGTTTCTGGGTTTATGAGCATGCCCACAGAACTAAATTTTGTAAGAATTAAAGGGCTGGATGATCAACACGAAGTTTTAATATCTAAAACTTTTTTTTCTGAATATGAATAATAAAACTTGAAAGCATTGGGAATAATTGTTTCATCTGTTAGGTTGCATTTTTGTGCAATGTTTGGGGGTCATCCACAAGGATGCACGTTAGCCTAGTGGGGTCTTTCCTTATAAGGAATCTTTCCAGTCTATGTAGATACAGATGTTTTTCAAGGAAGTGTCTTTGCACATCTAAACTTAGGACCTAACTCTGATGGTTCCTTCAGGGATGCTTCTTTGCTTACACTGAGGGACTATGGGAATTAGTCTTTGTGAACAACCTCTTCTCCATATAATTCACGACTTTCTAAAAATCTCAGAGAGTAATGAGTCAGGAGTACTTTATTATGTTAGATCAGGAGGGAATGTATTTCATCCATAGAGAGTCCAAAGAATGACCTACTATCAAGGCATCAAGAGGTTACTGAGATTCTAAATACACCGATGTGTATCAGCCTGGAGTCTATTCTCTTATAGCTCATGTTTAGCCATACGTGATAACAGCCAAAACATATCATTTTCACACTGTAATCTGTGTAATCAAGTTTCCAATTGTCTATGAATCTGCTCATCTGTGGCTTTGGAAAGTCTGAGGAAAAACATTTTGTGGTGTGTACACTCTGTACACTACAATGCCTACGTGAAATGTGTACTGGTCCTTCCATCCCCTTTTCTTCTCATAAATAACACAGTACATCTTTCATTTCCCTTCACAAACCCTCTCATTTCATCCTCTCAGTAGGCTGGAAACTCTCCAGTGGATTAAGAAGTTACTGGAACTGGTCCAAACATAAATCACTCATTATCAGGTTCTATTCTCTGTATAAATGAAACTGTCTCTTTTTTTTTTTCTAAATGTCTATATTCCAAACTGATTTCTAGAAATCACCCTTGCATTTACCCAGCGAATTTGTTTTGTAATGGGATTATTCTCTGATCTTAGGTTAAATGTTTTTTTTCTATTAGCATAATGATAATTGGAAATAAAATCAGACAAACTATTTTGTTTCTTTTGAGTCTGTTAGAGCTTTGGCATCTAGAGTAGCACTGGCCAATTTCAACAATTTTGGGAACACAAGGAAATAAATTAGACATTTTAATTGTGAGATTATATCACTTTATAGGATGGCTAGGGAAATCTGAAACAAATTTTAATAACAAAACAATAATTTAAACAGAATATATCACACTTACTTCTGTGTTATTTTTTCTAGGTTTTAATGTTTAAAAAATTATGACACCACATGCAAGGAAGCTGCTACACTGACTTATGAAGTGAATATGGAATTTAATGATCCTTTTGCTTATAGTCAACATTTTCACAAAGCCAGAGACAGAAATTCTCGCTTCGATTTGAAGAAGAATAAAACTATTCTGTGGGAAAAAAAAGTGCTAATGATTTGTATCCGTACAATATACAGCCACAAGCAGATAACAGGAATTATGTCAATCAAAAGCTAGAAAGTTAACTGTGCTTCTTTTATTAGTGCAGACATACTTTTTTATGTCATTCAGGTTTTGCTTACCCTGTTAACCAAATAACTTTGTAATAGTGATTCTCTTTTCTCTTTTAAATTATTTTCATTCTTGCTATATACTAGCTTCCTGTAATACCAGGTGTTTATTTAGTACTTTGAAAAATAATGTGACAGGAGGAGGATTGTGCCCAAAACAGACTCAATCTGAAGTGAAATTAAATGAGGTCTGAAGCACAGAGATTAATGTGGGAAGTCTGTGACAGAGATTTCGTCAGAAGGCTGTCAGCAAATGCTGTGTCAGTAATGTGACTTCATAAGGGTGTCAGATTTCCAGGCCCTCCAGGCTTCTGGTTTTAGCCATCTAAAAACTCTTACCAAACATTCCTTAAAGCAGCTCTGATATGGTTTGAGATAAAGGTGGTCCAGACACAGCACAACAATATGTCTGTTTTGCATACTTTACTCCCTTTTATCCCACTGATCTCCTCATAAGCTCTGACGGCCATGCCACATCTCATGCAATGAGAATTTACAGTTATTCAGAGCTTGCTGCTTTAAACAGACTTCCTTTCTCAATTTCTTGGATGCTCCATTTCAACTGACAGCTCATCTTGAAATGCATCTTTCAGACTCAATTAAGTATTTTCAATTATCCGTACCTGTGTTATTGCACAACTATGAATGGATTTCTATTATCAAATTATACTTTTTAATACATATGTCTTCATTATCTATCTTTGAATGTGGTAAGTAATTTTTACAGAGCATTTTCCTACCCAGTCAAATCTTTTGGTGATTTTGCCATTAGTTTCACTGGAAATAAAATTAGTTTCCGCAATTTTCTTTTTAATTAGCATCCAAACTACAAGGCCACTATGCTGGTCGTACCCATTGGCATGCCTTTTTTACTCACTGGAGGCATGTGCAAAGGGAGATATTATGCAGAATACGTAAAAACGGAATTTTATGTCCCTGAGAAAATATGCGACTATTATACATCAAGCTGATAACATTATCCTACTTTTCAATATTAAAGGCTGTTTTCAGTTACTTATAGCTGTAAGAATTCTGAACCATTGGGTGCATGTCTACAGCTGCACACGTGCCTATGAGGTTCTGCCTGCACACATATGGGTAAAGCTTCACATATAATTTCAGGTAAAGATTATTTTCTATTTATAGCTAAAAAGAACAATCAGGGTGACCAGAAATAGAGACAGACGCTGATCAAACAGAAAGACTGTGGATGAAGGGAAGTTAGGTACTAAAAGCAGGATTGGGACTGCAGTGAAGGACACTGAAGTAAAGGATATGTCTTGCTAAAGTCTGACAAAGTTGGAGACAAAAGACCTCTGGCTGGTTAGGTCAGGGAAGTAGGGGGATTCCCATCAGATGCTGGGAAAGAATCAGGGCTCCCAGGGCCTCAGGTACATCTTAGAGGTCAAAAATAGTTCTGTGAAAGCCCTTGGCAAACTGTAGGCCTCATTTACCTCTGAGAACGTCTCTATGCAAAGGACAAAACCTCACTACTGCTGATTGTAGTCAGACATGATAGAGGCTTGTGCAGTGGTCTAAAAGGTTTTAGTTCAGTTAATGACAGACATAAGATCTAAGTCTTAATTCATTGCAAAGATCTAGGAATTATGACTGAAATATGTGAACCTAGAAAAGCCAGGCAAAAGCAGAACCTATGCAAAGTCAAGGTCTCCATGCACGAGGAACCTTACCTAACCCCCACTTCATGTGATACAGAGCAATTACTGGATCAGAGAAGATTACAGGAAGTTTTGTGGTTAAAGCAGCCTTAGAGAACTGGATTAAACCTTGCCTCTTGTCATACTGGTTGTTAATGAGGCTGGTCTAGTCATTTCAACTAAACTTTTTGCAGGTGGTTACTCATTATGTGCTGTTCATTTTGTGGGTCTTTGATTTGCAAATTTGCTGGGTGCTCACATTTACGTTGGTAAGAGCTGTGCTCTGTTAGTAGGCAGCTAGAGAACAGAGAGCCCATACAGAGAAACCAGGCCATTTGCTTGCAAACAGACAAGCAAAAATCAGAGTGTGAGGGTAGCCCAGGTGGACTACCAAGCTGCTGAAGCTGCCATCAATATCAGAGGGGTTTATCTTTTTCACAGCTCCCTGCTGTTGCCTTTTGGTGACCAGTCAAAACATCCACTCAGAAGTTCCACTAAGTGGGAGAGAACTACAAACCTCAGTCTGCAGAGTCCAGGGCAAAGCTCCAATTCCTGACGCTACATCAATGTTTGGGTGGTATTGCAACATGTCTCTGAGAAGAGTCAGCCTACACCTATAAAATTAATGTTTCTACATATCAGATTTTCCTGTAAAAGAAAAAAAAATCAAAAACCACTCAACAAACAAAATTAAAACAAAACAAAGCAAGCCACCACAACAGAAATAGCTGCACTATTCTGCATTGCTTTTTTCTTTTGATACTGTTTGCTATGTACTTTTCTACAATGATGACCAGGATACATCATCACAAAATTACGATTTCTCTCATGTGGGCAAGGTTTGGATAACACTCAAAAAACATGTCATGAGCCTTCATTGAGTAACAAGTGTGAAAAGAAATACTCAGGATTTGCTGCTTTTGGTAACATCCATCCATCCATCCATCCATCCATCCATCCATCCATCCATCCATCCATCCCATCCCTCCATCCCATCAGTCAAATCACAGAAAAACACAATATGATCATGTAATTAAAGACTACAATCACACCCTGCAAAAGAGACAACCACATCTCCAGTTTTTCAATATCTGAAAGCCTGACAACAAGTTTACGTGTTCTTCTAATTAGGGCTTTCTCTACATTATGAACGCTGGAAGGAAGAAACAGTGAGCAACATTCTGTTTCCAAGCACTATTGATAATATGAAAGAAGATTAAACATTCATATAACAAAAACTACTCTACAGGGATCAATTTGTTAATGACAGACTTACAGACTTGTATAAATCCAGCATGGCTGCACTGAGATCAAAATACTGTTAATTTACATAGGTGTCATTTGTAGTTCGGTTTTATCCTTAATCTTGTGTTTCTCTCTAGTCACTGTAATTTTACAGAAGCATGTCATAACTCAGAGGGAAATTTTCAGGACTAGAACATCACTGTAATAATTTTTGCATATATACACTTGGAGATTTTAAATACATATGAAGAATTAATTAATTTGAAACTGACTGAGAATTCTGGCAGCATAATTAAAATAAAAGACAATTGTAAGGTGAGTCTGGAGGAAAGCAGGACAAGGAGAAGGTTGGGTTACTGCAATATTTTGCAGGCAGAGAAAGGTGGAGGCAGTTGAATTAACAGCACAACAAAGAAAAAACAATCATAAACAAAATGAGGAATACCTATGGCATTGTTATGGTTACAGACAGATGTCTAAACTGACTGTTTTCCTGAATCAACTTTACTCAACACCTGTGAGCATGTGATTAATTTAACCACAGAGTACACAGTGTACTTTTCTTTCAGTAAAAAAAAAAAATGTTGACCTCTGGTATTGCAAAAGAAAGACAATCAGCTAACCTAATAGGCCCTTTATTTGCTAATCAAACCTCTCATTAACAATTAATTGGATCAAAAGTTCGCTGGCCATTATTGCTGTGTCAGTTCAACTCTGAGGGCCTCAGAGGATGAAACTAAATGAGCTGGTCAGGTTATAAATAATTTCCAGTGGCTACTCCTCTTACCTCGGGCTATTCAGGTAGAGGTCAATGTCCTGCCTACTGCAGGCAGAAAAGACAGTTGCTGTGACAAGCAAGAGGCATTCTTCCTTTTCTAAGAAGCTCATTTAGGCTTAGTAATTTAAACCTTTGTAAAAAGCCACAGTATAAAAAGCAGCTCTGTACTGCAGCGTTTCTGCATGTACTTGCTTATCATGACTGAATCAAAGCAACATTTCAGATTGCTTAAAGCCTTTCAAAAATAAAAGAAGCCAGGAGTTGCTTTAATCAGGAAATCTGCTTCTTAAAGAAACCCTGCAGAGACACCTTTATGGCAATATAATTATTTGTTTCTATTCTTAACCTAATAATCCAGGTAGTGACTGACAAAGTTCAAACACTGCTCATCAAATAACATGAAAGGACCTGTCAGAAGTGAATGAAGATACAAATGAGAAAAAAGTGAACAGGGTTTGGTCCAAAATATGTGCAATGCCATATTTAACTATTGGTTTCTCCTTTTTCATTAAAAAAAATACAGGGGGAGGGGAAGAAAAATTAATCTTTCTCTTTTCTCTTTAGACAAAAAACTGACAAGAAGATGCATCAATTCTTAACACACACATAGTACAAGTCAATATTAGGAAGGAGGGCAATGTGGTACGGGCAGGACAAGTCTCAAAGACCCTGTGTGCTGAACTTCAAGACAATGACAGGACGATTTGTTCATTATAAGTGAATTAAAAGAACAAAATAGAGAAGGAGGTGACATCCATCCAGGGACATTCCATGAATCAGATAAGGAAAACGAGCGGCACAAAATGTATGGACATGATGGTGGGAGGGAGAAAGGAATCTAGAAAAATAACAATGTTGAAATGTAGTGCCATGCAAGAATTTGTGGGTTTCAAGATAGGATGTGAAAGTTGCAGAACTGTGGGGCTTCTTGTATTGGTTAATCAAATGGAAGAGCTATTTTATTGGGGAAAAAAAAAAAAGTGTGAGCTATTTAAGGGAAGAATCTTAAGAAGTGATTGGTTCACAAGTGGTTTTAATAGGATTTTATTCATACAGTAATGTTATCTGGGCCAGATAAGGGAGCTGAGTATATAGAGAGGCTGAACAGTTCCTTGCAAAGGCAGTACCTAACTGCTCAAGCTGTCACCTATAATAGAGGGAAAATCTGAAAAGAGTTCTGGTCATTCACCAATTATACATAACAGTAACTCCAGATGCTGCACAAAGCTGTGTGTACACGGTTTCTTTCCTGGCAAATGAAATGGTCTCCTAACTGGCCAGAAGGCGTGGAGATGTGGTTAGGTCAGCATGACATTAACATATTTACACAGCTTTGGCAAGGCTTGGGAACAAAACCTAGTTCTCGTCTGCTTGGAGCATGAACAGAGGGAGGTCAAAAAAAGATTGATAGCTCTGAGTAGCTGAGACTTGGAAATTTCTAGTGCATAATAATGTTCTTAGGGACCTCTAGAAATTAGGGATTAAAGTTCTGGATACAACTACTGCTATTGCACACTACCGCTGCTGCAACAGGTTGTGTCTACAGCACATCTCCAATTCACAGCCTGTGTGTTGGGGGAAAAGACAACAAACAAACATCATGCCTTCAGACACCGAACGTTCAGTCACTGGCTGAGCTACATAGCACGACTTGTAACTGATTTTAACAAAAATTAAGATGTATAGGGAGAAGAGGGTGACTCACTAGCTCGAGAATGGTATCCCAGGTCTGGAGAAGAGCCAGGAGAAGGAAACATTGACCCTGGAGTCACCCCTCCTTATGAATTTTGCAGTTTAGTGAAAGATGCACTGGTCAGGCAGGATTTGGCTAACTCTGACAGGATTAAATATACATGATTCCATTTCAGTGACAGGCTGCTTTGCTGTCAGGCATATGTATCAAATATGACGTAGCTGTATTTGGAGATATTTTATCCATTTAGTAATGTATATTATTATATATATACATACTTCCCTCCTGATTACTTATTTTCCATACATTAGCAAAGATGTTCCCCAAAGGGCTGCAAAGGGGGCCTGGGAACCGGATAAGACCATTCTCCAAGCTTAAATTTTTAATATTAAAATGCATTGAGATTTGCTATACACTTGCTCAAGATGTATTGCCCCAAGCAAAACAGTGTTTTATAGATGGACATGCAATTTTGTTGCTTTCAGCCGAGGGTCACATTTGTTTTAGTGGCTTTGGGATGTGCAAAATAATGAATGAAGTATAAATAAGCATTCTATGTTTAAAAAAATCAGAATGTTAAGTATTTTATATGCATATACTCTCATACACACGTACACACTTTATGTCCCTTTATGTTGAAATAGATCTTGAACAAATAAAAGTTGGGTAAAAATTATTATATTTTAACTTTTATTTTTATTACATGAGACTTCATCTTACATACCTTGGGTGAATCCAGCCTCTTTTTCCACTGACAAAACACAATATTTTTAGTTTAAATCATGCCAAGAGTAAGCCCTAACCTTCTTACTCTCCTACAAAGAAGAGACATCTGTTTCAGTTGGAGCATAGCTGAAGTGAGTGTAAGAGGAAGTTACATTAGATCACTTCTGTCTTCCTAATTTTAAATGACACCAGTATTTGAACCATACTTCATTAAATATTCCTGAACATGTTCTATCTCTACAGCCCACTTTCATCAACATATTCAGGGAAACTTGTGTGAAAATCTTTCTCTTTGAATACATAATGTAAGATTGCTAATCATGCAGTAATCTCATGTATTGATTTTGCGT
>QWTY01037043.1:0-16320 GCA_008033365.1 Pseudorectes ferrugineus
ACTCATATTTCTATTGCTGATGGCTCCAAGCTGTTGTTGACACACATGAGGGACAGGATGCCATCCAGAGGGACCTGGACAAGCTCAAGAAGTGGGCCCATGGGAATCTCATGTGGGTTAATAAGACCAAGTGCAAGGTGCTGCACCTGGGCCGGGGTAACCCCCATTACCAACACTGGCTGAGGGATGGACAGATCGAGAGCAGCCCTGCTGAGAAGGACTTGGGGGTGCTGGTCAGTGAGGGGCTGGACACGAGCTGGTAATGTGCACTTCCAGCCCAGAGAGCCAAATGTGTCCTGGGCTGCATCCAAAGCAGCGTGGCCAGCAGGGAGAGGGAGGGGATTCTGTGCCTCTGCTCTGCCCTGGTGAGACCCTACCTGGAACACTGCATCCAGCTCTGGGGTCCCCAGCACAGGAAAGACATGGACCTGTGGGAGCAAGCCCAGAGGAAGGTCACCAAGACTATTAGAGGGATGGAGCACTTCTCATATGAGGAAAGGCTGAGAGAATTGGATTTGTTCAGCCTGGCAAAGAGAAGGCTTAGGGGTGACTTAATTGTGACCTTCCAGTACCTGAAGGGAGCCTAAAAGGAAGATGGGGAGGGAGTTTTTACAAGATCATGTAATGATAGGAGAAGGGGGATGGATTCAAACTAAAAGATAGTAGTTTTAGATTATGTATTAGGAGAAAGTTCTTTGCTGTGAGGGCAGTGAGGCACTGGAACAGGTTGCCCAGAGAAATTGCGGATGTCCCATCACTGGAAGTGTTCAAGGCCAGGCTGGATGGGCTCTGAGTAACCTGCTTTAGTGAAAGGTGTTCCTGTCCATGGCAGGGGTGTTGGAACTAGATGATCTTTAAAGTCCCTTCCAACCCAAACCATTCTATGATTTTATAAAAGAATTAATCAATATTTTAGTGCAATTATGTCCTAGAAAACCCCCCACTAAGACCTCTCCCTCTAACCCAGGCACTGTCATATCTGGTAAATGTTGACCCAGATGGCCAATTTCGGTCATAACCAAATTTAATACAGCATGTTCCATTGTATTTTTCATTCAGCAGGCCACACACAAAGTGCTAGACAATGTGAAATACAATTAACATGTTCCTTGTGAGAAGAGACAAAGAGTATGATCATATTTTATTTACTTACTTACTTTCTCATTCAGAATTTTCAACATGAGGCTAATTAGGAGTCTCTTTTAGTCAAAGATATTTTTTGGGGGTGTCCACATCCAGGTGCTGGCAGCTGATGGGCTGCAGGGATGGCCTCTGTGAGGAAAATACAGGAGCTGGCCTGTGTCAGACAATGCCTGCTCCCACACACCCACCACGGGACACTGCTGAACCCTTCAGCCTGGTGGTGCCTTGGGGAAAACATATTTAAGAAGGAAAAAAGGATGCAAAGCACTGAGGAAAATAACAATACTGTGAACACCAAGCTGAGAGAAGTTGGAAATAAGGTGCTCCAGGAGCTGGAGCAGGTATTTCCATGTAGCCCATGGAAAAGACCACAGCAGAGCAGGTAAATATGAAGGAACTGCAGCATGTGGAGAAGAGCCCAAGACAGAGCAGGTTTATCTGGAAGGACTCTAACCCATACAGTGGACCCACGATGGAGAAGGGGAAAAGTGTGAGAAACAGGAAAAAGCTGTGAGGATAAGGGAATGACAGACAGGAGCTCAACTTCTCACTCTCCATCCTCCTGTTCTGCTTGGTAGGGGTGGAGTAGTTAGAGGAGTCAGGAATAGCGGACTGAAATTGTACCTAGGAAAAAGAGGGATTGTGAGGAAAAACATTGTTTTAATTTGTCTTTGTTTCTCACTTTTCAATACATTGGCAAAAGATTAAATTAATTTTCCCCGAGCCAAGCCTGTTTTGCCTGTGACAGTAATTGGTAATTGATCAGTAACTGATCTCTTTGTCTTTGTCTCATCCATGAGCTGTTCCATTATGTTCTCTTCCCTTATCCTGTTTAGGAAAGTGAGTGAGAGAGCAGGTGAGTGGGTGTCTGGCAGCCAGCCAGATACCAGCCAAGGTCAACCCACAGCAAGTTTTTACATATCCTTGGTCCAGGGAACTTACCAAAATTAGGATTCTAGTCTAGGAGCAAGTATGTAGATTTTTCCCGGATCAACAGATAGCTTATACTTTAGGAGTCAGAACTTTTAGAGTAAGGTCCATACCCTTTCTCTCTGTTTCTAGTTTGTTTGGGGTTTTTTTAAAGAAGTTGGAAATTTGGTTTTAACTAGTTTAATTAAGGATATTTTCAATTATACAATGTGTCTTTTTTGCTGAGTAGCATTATGTAAGTGCATAACAAATACTATTTATTGTACAACAGTGATTAAGTGAGCATAGTGTGTTATAATAAACAAGTTCATTGTATTAGAAAAGGGTAATTTTGTACATACTGATGTATCACCAATCTGCAGGATTTTCTGTGTCAAGAAATGAGATAGTTATGAGCTTCTTGTTTTTACCGTTTTATCAAAGTGCATCCACTGGAACACTGCATACAAGTGGAAACCACTTCTACTGGAATGTGGCAGTATGAAATATTGTTCACTAACCATTCCCATTACTCATGTTAGATAGAAGCAGGATGACATCAACGGAATCCAACTGCAGAGACTCGAGTGGTGAATAAAACTAATTAGAGTCACATTTAATATCTTTATGTGGTTTATGTCAAACTAACAGTATGTCTGTACTTTCTATGGCAAGTAATAGGCCTCTTAATTTTTCCACAATAAATCACTGTAGTTCTCCATCTCAGATAATACTTGAATAATGTGAAACTACAAGAATTTTGTTAGAGAAGTATTTTAATATTCAGTCTACCTTGCCAGAAGGAATGTTAATGTGTAAAACCAGTTTTGTGGTTAACGTTTCAATCTGAGGTGTGAGATAATAATAACTTCTATTTTCAGAACCAATGTAAACTACTCAGATTGAAAAAAAAAGGACCATTCTACTTATTATGATTAGACTAGTTTGAAAAAAATTCACTGGTAATGAGAGAGAGGGTTTTCTTCTATTTTCTATTATATATGACTTATCCTATGGAAACAGAAAAATTGCTGATTATAGTTAATGAAGTCACTGTGTCTATAATGGGTTTAGACCATTATAAGTCAGAGCAAAACTTGTCTCATTTAGTATTAATACCAGGAAATAAACCCCAATATTTTTTCTTTATGCAAATTCAGGTGACCTGAATTATTGAATTTTTGATGAGAATAATTTTCCTATGTTTAAGAGTGCACAAAAACAAAATCAGAAGGGAGTAAATATGCTATTCACTTCCTTTTTGTAAAAATATATGGTATGTAAGATAGATGTAAAAGGTGATCCCAATTTACTTCTGAAAATCCAGACCTGTTGAATATTATGAAGGAATTATATCTACGTCAAATTAGGCACATTAATATTAAGCATTCATTGGAAAGGTAGACACCTCAAATCCATTTTAAAGATCATAGAATGTCATGAGTTGGAAAGGACCCATAAGGATCATCAAAGTACAACTCCTCACCCTGCACAGCACAGCCCCAAGAATCACACCTTGTGCCTGAGAGTATTGTCCAAATGCTTCTTGAATTCTGTCAGGTTTGATGCTGTGACCACTTTGAAAGAGGCACATTGAATCTACCCTAAAATAGAATGGAATACATGCTCAAAATAGGTGAAATAAATAACAATGTCATTATTTTTTCCCTTACAGATTTGAAAAAAAGACTAAGAGGTCTGATGTAGGGTTCGGTGAGACAGTTAAATCATATTATATCAATGCTATGCTATGTCTTTTCTAAAAAAATAAAACAGAAACCAAAGCCATACTCGCTTGGTTTTTTATCCTTTATGATATAAGTAACACACATATAAAATGAAGATGTCAGGTGATGCTCACATAGATGTTGGTCAAGAAAGTAATGTTTGCCTCCAAGTGCAATTCTTATCATCAATGATAACAGAGCCTTCATAAGAGCTGTTACAATTTTACTCCAAGATACATAAATTGCAAGTCAAAATTAGTTCCCATTCATTTAAAAATGATGAAAAAGACACCAGATATAAGGCAACCATGTCTATTATGGATCATTATTTAAAAGAATTTCTAACTAGTATTTTTATTTTGCACTAGTAAGCATTAATTAATATTAATACTTAATACAAGGAAATATTAAATATGTGCAACATAGTAAAATAAAACTGACTTGCTTAAAATTCTCACAAAATCAGAAAATAACCTCTGTTTAAATCTGAGCAATTTTGTTCTGGTTTAATTACAGTGATGAATGTTGTGGATCAAATCCTCCTCTTTTAGAGACAAATTATCATTGTCAGGAGGGAATTTTCTTCTCTTTCCTTCTGTTCACTCACACAAATGCAAATATGTGCTTTTAGGTGTTTTCTCCTTATAAAACACCACAGTTCTGCATTTCATAAAACATATAAGCGAGGATCTAACACGGTCACTAGCTATGTATTTGCTAAAGAACTAACATTATTCTTAGCAACTTTCAACGTGATTCTGTGTAATAATTTGCATGTCAAAATGCATATTCAAAATTGTTAACATTTATGTTCCCTAATGAAAGGTACTCCTAGTGTTTTCCCAATATAGAGAGTTTAAAAAATAATCACCTTCAGAATGTTAGTTACATTTTGCAGGACAACTATATGTAGGTCATATGGGTTTGATATTTTAACATAATAATTAAAATTAGTTGTAAGAAACTAAATAAATGTAGCTTAACTCTATAACTAACACTCAGTAATGTCCAATAAGAGGCTTCTATATAGTCAATCACTTTCCAGCAATTAGTTCAAATCTGATTGTGGTTTACTTCTTACAAATTTGTCTTCTCTTCTAAAATGTGTGAGGCCATTTTTATGAAGTTCTGCATTTCAGACTGAGACACATATATCTCTACCAACAATGCTGGGAGTTGGAAAAGCTGATCTTGTAAAAACAAGAATTTGTATTCGTCAGTAATGAAATTGATATGATGCTTTCTTGTTCGAACACAGTGAACAGCAAGCTAATTTAATAATCTACCACTATAGATGACACATGCACAAGTCTTTCAAAAGATATTTGCTACATTTAATGAATTCTTCTAAAACATACTAAAGGATGCAGTAATAATTCTTGACGAGAAAAACTCTGGTATCCTGACAAACTAATCTTATTTCAGCTAATATTATTAGCAGAACAAGCATTTTTGGAGACTTGTGTAAGTGCATTACTTTCAGATGTGTTCTACAGCATTGTGGTGTATGTGGAAGGCTTTGGAAAACATATTCTTACTCAAATATTCAATAGTTAGGCATCAGACTGAGGAGAAAAAGTCTGACACAAAAGTGTTCTTACTGTCAAATAAGTCCATGAAACTATTATGGGAAGATACCCATTTTTAAAAAGTCCTTGAGTATTTAAGGTAACAATATCATGTTTATTAGGCAACCCCTCAAAACTAGTTAGTTTTCTATTTACTTGTGTGTTTTGACATTTACCCACTGGAAGCTGCTTTAGAACCTCACCATGTCCTGGAACAATTCAAGCATCCATTGTTCTAATTGTCTTTTTGATGAGGCCTCTCACTTAACGACTTAAATGCATGTTGGCCTGAGCTCTGTTCTGGCTGGAGATGTCTTCAAGGAAGTGGCACATACTGACCATTTTCAAAAACCAAGTGCCATATCATAAAGCCTGCTGGAAGGCTTTTTAAGTCTACAGAGGAAGTAGATTTAATTGCATTCCACTTCCTGTGCAACCCTAGACATGACACCCAAGTGAAGAGCCCTGATATTTTTACTTTGCTGATAAGCATTGCTCTGTGTGAGCTTCTCCTCAGACATTGCTCCTTAAAAGGATCAATTTTCTGGAAAAATCCCAGTCTCCCACAAAGCCCATAGGAATTTGCACGTGGCACCCATCTTCCTTGAGTTTAATGCAATTATCAGATTTGGATCTTTAGTTCAGTTTCACTGTTGTGCTAAAAATATCAAACTGGGATTACAAACCCAGAAGATGTTCTCACAGAGGGGCAAACTGTAGGCATGAAGACAACTCAAAACTTTGGAGAATTAATGGAGGAATAAAAACAACTGTAAATGCTGGTCACGTCCAGTAAGTTTTTTATTTTGGTTATTTCTTAGCATGCCATTTTTTGCATTTGGTACCAAGTATATGTGACTCATAATTGGGAGAAGAAAAGGAGTGAAATAAAAGAATAGGAAGTAAACAGGCTGGTTTGCCACTTGAAGATGAAGTGCACTACATAAATGCAAAGGTTAATAAACCTTAACGCATTTTGTCTATCAAACGTGAGTCTCTAAAATATTAGGTGCCTAATGGTGTCACTGAGAGTAGATTGCAAAATTGCATTCTGTTATAGAAAAAGTGTTTTGCAATCTTTTCACTTGATACCAAAAACTTTGTTTGCTGGCACCTGTAATAAAATACCCTCTGCAAATGATTCACAATGTGACTCACCACAGTTTGTGCTAGGTGAACAGTAACACATCAGAATTACTCTCTAATCAGTTACTTGAATCTCTACTAAACAGTAAATTGACTTTGTGTTGCTCTTTTATAAATTGTTATTACATTGTACTGATCCTTGTTTTCATTCTTAACTGCTCTGTTCTATGTCTACACTTTTTAACTACTAAAGATAATAATGTAGGCATCCATTTCCTTGGCATTTACTTTCCCATTTAATATGATTGATAAAAAGCAAATACCCAGTTTAGACTGGGATTAAAAGTATTCTCATCTTTTTGTCATTTTGACTTTGGCTGGGCTTTATGCACACACACTGCCTTAAAGGAGCACCTCTTGAAATGTCTGGAATTGATCTTGGCAAAACAGAGGAAAGGTAAGTAGAAGTATTACTATCTCATTTTGCAAGTAGGAAACCCAGAAAGTTTGTCTACTTTGCATGGCTGTCACACCTCTGACTCATGAGATTCAGTTCCTTCATCAGAAAACAAAGCCTCTTTGAAATTCTAGGATTTCCAGCATTTGCTTCTTCTTCACAATGCCAACTCCCATAAACCAATTCCTCACTTGGAAGGGAAGTGGAAAAGTTGAGTGTTTTTTTCATTCTTTCTGATGGGAAAGGGATTGGGGTGTTTGGACTTTTTACTGTCTTGTTCAGTGAGTCATAACATTCTGAATACACTCTAGAGTAACATAAAACAAATTTTAAAGTCAGTGCCATGTGTGTCATCTTCAACATCTAAGGTATTATTCATTTTTAGGGTAGTGTTAGAGAATAAGACAGAACAGCTCCCCCAGAATTTTTCACGGGATGAGACTGAAGCTGTGCAAAGTCAATTCATTTTCCTTTTCTCATCTTGTCAATATTGACATAAAACTTTTTCATAAGGAATACAAGACAGACAAGACCTGCTAATTGGGAGGGAGAGAGAAGAGGAGGTCTTTCATTATCAGCACAAGCTGTGCTGCTTCATAAACAGTGAGTTATCAAATCTTTTAGAGATAAACCCTTGAATGCTTGCTGTTCTACTGCAGCAACACACTGTGAAGGCTTCAGGCACCGGTTTGGGGGAGACTGAATCCCAACATATGGAGGGACTGCCAATAGGAATGTAGGAGAAAAACAAAGCTGAACTCCTGCATCTCTGTTTCCTGCTGCCTCTCTCTGGCCTTAGGCTGCAAAGCTATTTCACATGCTGATTTTTAACAACGCATAAACAATGAAAAAAGCCTTAAAAATCAGTCTTGCCATACAAAGGTATTCTCTTTAAAGAAGCCAGAGAGTTTGGTATGGGATAAAATGAGACAAGGAAGTTAAGGTAGAGAAAATGTAAAGTGAGGGTGATTAACCACCTTTTCTCAGCAGAAATTTCCAGATTTAGAATTCAATGGTGAGAACTCCAGTATGTATGCAAATCCTATTTCTAATGCTGAAAAAACATTTCCCTGAGAAACACAGTATTTCTTTACTATTTCTGTAAGGCATAGACTGCATGATACCCTCCAAGATATCACCAGGTTTCTAGAGGTGATATGGTTTCAAAATTTAATTCAACCAATTCTGAGTCCCTAAGCATAATTGATGAAAGAAGGAAAAAAGTAAGGAATTTCAAAAAGATGGAAGAGGGCGATAAGTTGGAATAAATGTATGGCCCTTGCATTTCTGTCTGTATTTCAATAGCAGTTGTAACACTGGAAGTTGAGTTATTAAAAAAATAAAAAAATCCCACAGAAACATAAGAAGAATGTTTGGGCATGCTTAACTAGCTAAGTGTATCAAATACAGGAAAAGTTTAGAACCACAAATTATGATTCGAGCTGAGTATCTCTATTCATAACAAAGCACTGGAGTAGATTGTTTAGTAGTTTGAGTGGTCTCCATCACTGGAGGATTTTAAGATAAAAAAGAACAAACCTCTGACTTTAATGATACAGGGACAGTCGATCCAGCCTTCAGAAAGTTTTAAGGTTCACTTCCCTCCGATTCATTAAGACACATTGTTTATTAAATACACACTTTTCAGAAAAATGTAAACATATTTAGTGCTGTACCATAAGAAGGAGTATAGCAGCAAAGCTGCATGACGTGTTTCTGGGCACAGTTGCCTTCTGACCTCAGCAGAGAAAAGAACAGCAAAATGGAGTTCTATTTCTCTTACCTATGTCTTCAGTTTTTTATGATCCATCAGCCTGGTCATGACGTTGTATGAGCAGAAAAAATATATATGTCAAGGGCTTACTGTTCACTTTTGTGACCCTAATAACTAAATACCTCAGTATGAAAAGAGATATGCTACTGTATAATGCAAGGAGGGCTTCTGCCCATGAAGAATTTCATAGAAATTAAAAATGTTGAAATGTCACTACTTCAAATATTGTAAGACACTTGACAAGTGCATCTTTTAAACCATCATTGAAACTAGTCATTCATTGTTCTCTGTTATTGAATAAGATCTCACTCTTGGCAAAATCTTTTAAATGCAAAATCTGTTTCTTTCTGTCCCTGTGTGAGAAAAGCAAAAAGCCTTGGGTTCTGTTTGTTGGGGTTTTTTCTTGGTTTTTTGGGGTTTTTTTTCCCACAAAATCAGTGAAGTGTTGCTATGTTCTCGCTTAAGTTTAGATATGAAGATTTTATTTCCAAGTCAAATAAACCTCAATCTAATTACATTTAAGGGTAAGCAGAAGAGGGAAGGGACATTAGAAAAAAGATAAACTCTTGAATCTCAAAATAACTATATTAAACTGGCTTCACTCATCCCTAAACACTGGTACCTACTTATCAAGTCTCTTTCTAACTAAATACATCAAAGAAACTGGAGCACTGCCAAATCTAGATACACTAAAGCAGATATACTTGACTATACTGAGGCATGAGACAGAGGATTTTGTGGGATTTTTGAAAAAGATTATATCAACTAATGCCACAGAAGAACAACATGATTTACATTATTAGAGAGCAGTGCCAAATGAATTAGTAATCATCAGATATTTTTTCTAAAGTGTCACAAGAAACTCTTTAGCAGCCACCTTCTAGAAAAGCACAAGTTCAAAAATTTGTCACATCCAGAAAATGTGAAATGAAAAAATGAAAAAGCATAAGTTATCTGCAGTGTAGTTAACCCTGTGCTAACCCATCACACTACAAACTTGAACTCCACTCTACTTGATACCCATGATGTCCTGGACACCAAAACCTACAACTGATGCAACAGCCTGTGTAATGTTGTTTGTTCAACAAAAGATGTGAATCATCCTGAGCATTTGGTGCCATTTTAGGAAATAAAAATAGATTCTCACCTGACAGAAAACTTGTTAATTTTCCTGCAGTTTGATGTCTCTTTTTATAATAGGCTGTTACAAGTTTTGGATTGGATCACTTCTCATCTTTCATGTTATCACAGGATTATAAGGAGAGAAAGATTCATTAAGGAAATAGAAAGAACGAGAGCAAACCAATATAAGCAAGAGCTTTGCTGGGAAAGAGGCTGGCCCTGGGAGTGCCAATGGGCCTCATTGTCCTTGCCCAAATCCTCCAGGACTCCGCCTGAAGCCTAAAGCCTAGTAGCCCATTTCAGCTCCCCAGCTCCTGGCTGGGATGGTGGGACTGGTCCTGGCTGTCATGCCCTGCTCCATTAAACCCCATGGGAAACCCCTGCACTCCAGGTCCTCGGAGAATGCCTGTCCCCTGCAAAGATAGCAGAGATCAGGGTCCATGTTCCATTTCCCAAAACAGATTGAGATATCTTTTCCAGTTTCATTTCATTTCAATTTACATGTTCAGGAAAAAACCATGAGAGACAAAGATTGCACGCTTGACTGTGAGCCCCAGTCGCTACCTCACACAAATCTGTTGTGTTTTCCCCCTTTGTCAGTTTTCTTACCTTCACTTCTCTGTTGCACAGTGTTTCAGCAACATATCTAGGAATTAAAGATGAGCCTTTTCCTAAAATTTACTGGAGAGGAATCTGTATCTCCTGGTTTTCAAACCATTTCTTGCAGACAGTCTGTAGAAGAGATGCTTGCTGCTCTGGACCCTCACTTTCCCCAGGCACTGCACAGTGCACAGAGCACAGGTATGTGCAGAAACAGCTTGGTCTTTCCTCTAAAACCACATTTGCTAACATGACAGTAATATGTCATGTCAAAACATGACCTAATTCAACATATCTGGCCTAGCCCAAAAATCATTGTTTCACAGCAGAGGAGCAAATCACTGGGACCCAGATGTGCAGTTGGTGTCAGTTGTTTTAAGAATGATGCTATAAAATCAAAGCAGGATATAATCTTTACCACCCCTCTCTACTTGTTTTAGATATTATGTCTTCAGTGTCATTATTCTAAAAGACAGTTCCACTTCTGGAGTTACTATGGATCCAACTGTGTTCCAAATTTTAAGTGAAGAAACAGATCTGAAAGCAGCAATTGAAGAGTATAATCTGCACCATTCTTATATTTGCATTTATAGACAAATACTTAAATGATACGGCTATTGACTCAGTTTTTGGATAAATATTTGGTCTTATGTAGGTTCCTACTCTGAACAAAATATTTATATCTAAAATGCTTTAGCACAGCATTTGTTACTAGTGCAAAGCCCTGAACCTAAATGCCAATACTACTATATTGCACAAATTCAAGAATAGAAAATCTGGCTTAAACATGTGGTTAGGTATTTCAATTTGATCTTAAATTCAGATTAAACTCTTTCTTGGTTAAAAATAATGGATTTCAAATAGACTTTTAATTTAATTCTATATGTTATTATTAAACATATCAATTAGAAAATACAATAGTTGAAGACATAGGCATAAAAAACCTTGCTGATAATCCTACATCATTATGGTCAAAGACTTTTTAAGATGGGCCTCATTTCAGTCTTTATGTTTTGAACATCCTAATGAAAACAAGCTGCCAAGTAACAGGTGTTTTATCTGGATGTATTGCCTGTATTAGAAATTGTCTAAAAGCCTTCACGGAAGCCCGTACACCACCCTCAGGGAACAGAGCAGTTTTACGGTTCCAAAACAGAATTTGATGAGGCTATTCCCACTAACTCAGACTGAAGTATCAGGGAAAGTAACACCAAAGCACTAAGGTTTGGATTTAAGGAAAAACAATTTATTTTCAGATAAGATATCTGCTGCTTCTAATTTAGATATTGGATAACCTGTCTAAAATTAAAGCAGCAGAATGAAATTGAGTATTTTCTAACCTCCTCTAATTAGAATCAGCTATTTCAGTGCATCTTTAACCAGAATCACCTTTCCTCGTCTGATCAGGTTAACCTGCCAGATGGGAGGGGTGCGTGTTGGCAAGGAACAACACAGACTCCAGATAAGGAATTAAGGTTTTGAAGAAACTGTGAACACCTTCTGTGGAAGAAATTAGACCACTGAACTTGGAAAAAAAAACCCCATGCAAATGGTTTAAACAAGAACTTAAGATACAGATCAACAGGGATGTTTCTGAATGGAAATCACCTGCTGGAGAATAAATTAGTTTTGAACGCCTAACACAAATAAATGGAGTAGACAGGGAACATTTTAAATTGTCCTTGTCAGAAAACCCTGGTTTCTATCTTCCATGACCCCCTCTACTCAAAATATGTCACTGGAAAACTATAACCTGGGATGAACTGCAGTCCAAGGCTAAGAACATAAGTGTAAGAGCAGAGAAGGAAACAATTCATCTGAGCAAAAGTCCATGTAACCTGTATCCCATATCTGAAAGGGGACTGTACACAATGTATGCTGAGAGAGCTCAGGAGTAGCAAAAGCAGATACTGCTACTTTCTCTCCCTATTTCTTTGGTTCCCAGCAGTCTGCCATTTGGGGATTCTTTATTTTTTTTCAGCTAAAAGCTGCATCTGCATCCTGTTTTATAGCCTTTGATTGATTTTTCTTCCATAAATTTGCCTAAGAGTTTTTCAAACCCATTTAGAGAGAGAGCCTCCACAGGAGCACTGGTGATGAGTTCCAGACTTTTCCTGCATGCTGTGTGTAAAAGCTCTTCCTTTTCTTTGATTTATACCTGCAGCCTGACCATTTCATCTGATGCTTCAATGGACTATTGTGAGAAAAGGGGAATAATTGTAGTCTGTTACATTTCTGCATGCTCTTCCATCAAATTCTCCCTCAGCTGTTTTAAAAACTCTTCATTTCCTGAAATTCTATTCATATTGTACTGGGTCTTTCTGGGATGAGTAAATTTTCTTCATAGCAACCCATATGTTTCTGTGTTTCAGATTTGTGACCAAAGAATTGACAGTTGCACTTCATGATTTTTGTGGGTTCCTTCCCACTGAAATATTCTATTCCATTCTATTCCATTCTTAAAACAATGTTGATAACACAACAATGTTTTAGCCACTGCAGAACATTGTTTGCATGATGCCAAGACTCTGTTTCTCACTCTGCCCTCACATGTAGATTAGGGATGGGCAAGAGACTGGAAGAGGGTGCAAGCAGAACAGATTACTCAATATCTCTCTTCTTCTAAGAGAGGTATTCCACATCATAAAACATCATGCTCAGCAATAAAACCAGGGGAATATTTTCCCAAGTAACTAGTGCTTAGAGACTGGCTGGGCATTGGTTGACTGGTGCTAAGTTAAGTTGGTACTACTTGGTTTTTTTCTTTTCTTTTTTTCCCCGCTACACTTTGAAAACTGTCTTTAGCTCAATCCCTGAGATTTCTCACTATTCCCCTCTGAATTCCCCCCTCCATTCCATGGGGGTGGAGCAAAGACTCATTGGGGCCTTACCTGCCAGCTGAGGTTAACTCCACAAACATATGCAAAGTGCTTCATACTTTTATTCACCCAGAGAACCCCACATATTTTCTCATTTGTCATCTTCCATTCCTTTGTGTTGGGGATGATTTAAGTGAACAGTACATTTAATATTGCAGAAAACCATTTAATCAAAGCAATGGGTTTTCTAAGATCAGAAACATTACCAAATGTTAACCTGACAAACTGCAACCTTGAGAAGAAATGCTATGTGTATGACAAAGAAAAAGAAGTCAAGCAAAAAAAAATCCATCTGATTTTCAGGATAACACACCTGCCACCATGTGGGAAAGTAGAAGCAGCATTGCACAGTATGTACTGTGAGGAATAGAAGGTGGAGGACAAAAGTTTAAAAAACTTCCTAGAAACTAAAACACAGTTTGTAGAAGAATGGGAATTCTCACAAAAGAACATCCTGAGAATTATCCCATGGAGAGATCATTCAAGCTGCTGGTGCACTGTCTACTTTTCCTGCCTGCTCTTCCTACCTGCTCCAGTCTCCCGTGCTCCCATCCCCCTGCTCTGAGCACCTGATTTCTCAAGGCCTTTTTGTCCAGACAAAAAGTTACCCAAGACAGGATAAAAGGAAATGAGAGACTCTGTGAGTTTCTTTGTATGTGCATATGTGTGTTTCTGTGCACGTGAGAGAAAGTGTACGTGTGCTGAAGGCTTACAGAAGAATAGGGAATTTACTCACTCAAAGCAGCCTACAAAGTAAACTACAACCTAGGCCACGGAGGAAGGCAGCAAAAAATCTGTCCAATATGTAGATTTAAATCCTTCTTGACAAACCCAAGTCTAGATTTAACTAAGCATACGAGCAAGACACCTGGTACCAGGCAGCCACGGCAATGTCCCAAAACCTGTTGAAACAGTAATGTCCCTGCAAATCATCTCCTGTCCAGCTATGGCCATCTGCAAGGCAGTTGGAATGTCTTGCAAAACCAGATTCAAAGCTTCTCATCCTTTGGAGGGAAAGAAAAAGGAACTATACCAGCATCCTACAGATGCACTGAACCATGGAGAAGAATCAAATTTATTTAGAGTGATTTTTTGGGAGTAAAAGAGAGGAAACTTACCCTTTTTTTTCATAAAACGAAAAGAATAATAAGTACCCTTGCTCAGTCAGACAGTCTCACACCAAGTGTGTGAGTCAGGATTTTAATCTACTGAAGCTATATGAGCCATTCCCAACATCCTGTGCTTTTCTGTGTGCTCAATAGTCTTATCTTTAAGATACGTTTACTTTCCAGGGTGGAAATCAGACTTTCTGGTCTGTGGTTACGAAGTTCTCCTCTGTGGTCCTCAGACTTTTTTTGTAATGAGAGTTACTCTTCTAGCACAGTAGAAATTGCATTGCGCTGTTTACAATTACAATTTACAAGGCTTTGCCATATGCTTCGCAGTTTCACATCTGAGTTACTCCAAAGATTTCTTCCAAATGTCACCCGGTTCTGGAGACTTATCTAACTTTTCTATTTGGTCTAATTCCTCCTGCATATTCACAAATTTCTCTCACTCCTCCAATCCTTCTATTGCAAAGAATAGTGAGGAAGTGAGAATTATCAAAGACTTAAGCAGTAGAACAATCAAAAATCTGTTACACTACTCCGCTGTGTCTTCTTCATCCCTGAGTACCCTGCTACACCCTGGTCATCAAATTTTCTGTTTGTCTTCCTATACCTGGTGAAGAAGCAAACAACTTCTTACTAGCAACTTAGGCATTGCAAACCACTTCAATTTTTGTTCTAGTCATCAGACTGTTTTTAAGCTCAAGCCGTCATGTTTTATGGGCTTTCTTTTTTTTCTCCTTCTCATTTAGACAATCTTTCTATTTTCTATGAGGCAGTCCTTACCTTATGACAGCCTCTTTAAGTTTTCTATCATGTCAGGCAGGCCCAGTAAAAACTGGACCTTTTTTTTTTTTTTAACTTCTGTTTTACTTTGTACCTTTTATATGACTATTACTAACAGCATACATTTATATAGTACTTTTCCTCAGCAGATATCAGAGTGCTCTAGGAAGGAGATAATCAGCACTAGCTCTGCTTTTGAGAAAAGGAAACATAAGTGGTGAAATAGCTGTCCCTAAGCCTTTCAATAGACCACTAGCACTAGCAAACCAGGAATAAAATCCTCCTCAGCACCATAAGTCCTTGCATTGCATACACCAATAGGATGGATTTCACATGCATGTTTACAGACTTCAGTGAGCATCCATCCAACCATTTCAGCTTTGCTATGCAAAAAGACCTCTACAATCATACATGATTTACTGGACACTAACAGTAATGCAGACAAACAGAAAAGGATATCTAGGATAGGTTAACAAAAACAGCCTTGACTTTTCAATTTTTAAAAAAATTTATATATTATAAAACCAACAGAAAAATGAGGCAGTTTCTTCAAACCTCTTTTGTTACTAAGAAACAATGAACTGCAATGGCTAAGCTTGGGTCTAGTAAAAGTTGCATTTACATTTCTGTACTGTGACAGGACAGTTTTCAGACTGGAAGGGTTTCACACTGGGACATGTTGAATGCAGCTTTGCAGTGTTCCTTGGTCCATAAATAAAACATTTGAATTATTATACAAAGTGCAACCTTTAATTAAAAATAACCATAAGAGGAACCAAGAAGGAGAAAGGATACGACAGGGGTTTGTGCTAAACAACAAACACTGACAGCAGACTGACCAAGGTACACTGAAATGTGTTGGAATTCAGTTTTAAAATTCATTGGGCCTCATTCTCTATTGCATGAAGGCTCCTTCATGCTGCTTGGCTGGAGAAACAGTCATAAGGTAAATAAGAATAAAAGTTACTGGCACTAGGTAATTCTTGTCACTACCACTTAGTCAAAACGGTGCAGGGAATCACTTCAGTGTGAGATCTATTATAGCATGAATCCCGCTTGAATTTAAACAGGCAGCAGAGAAAAAGGAGTCAAACTAAGAATGAAGGCAAAAGTGATGCAGCAGGGGAGAAAGTCACATTTAATATTAAAAAAAAAAAAAA
>QWTY01037052.1:0-13605 GCA_008033365.1 Pseudorectes ferrugineus
GGAGATGGCTGGACACCTGCCTCCCCTGTGGGAAGCAGTGAATTAATTCCTTGGTGTGCTTTGCTTGTGTGCGTGGCTTTTGCTTTCTCTATTAAACTGTCTGTATCTCAACCCATGAGTTTTCCAGCTTTTACCCTTCCAATTCTCTCTCTAATGTCACTGGTGGGGGAGTGAGTGAGTGGCTGTGAGGGGCTTGTCTGCTGGCTGGGGTTAAACCATGACAGTATTGCAGGGAGGTATCCCTGGAGAGCCAGCACTCATCTCTGACGTTCCACAGTTCCACCAAAAACTGACAGGGTGGAAGAGAGAGCGAGGAGAGTTAGAAGAAATTTGAAACTAACGTGAAGGTCTCTTAACTGAATGCTGTGTTAAGCAGGATTAGCAGTGCAGGACATGCAGACAGCAGTGCGGGCAAGTGCTGGCTCTGGGACATGCAAGGAGGCTACTCCCTCGATCTCAGATGAAGGGGACACAAAAACTCCTTTCCGAGCTCCAGCTAAATTATCTGAGCAGCAGGTAAAGCTAAGCACCGCCAGTGCACAGGCAGAAGGGGAACACCAGGATGGCTCACTGATAGCCACTGTGCCAGGGTAGAGCATGACTGATTTGCCAGCTTGAGGGAGGAAAACAGAGAGAGACAGAGCTTCATACTTCCTAATGCAAACTGGGAATTACTGAGAAGCAAGACAGGCTTTTGTAGTCTATTACTACATTTAATAACCATCCATTTTAGTGAACCTATTCATAAGAAGCAGCAGCTAGCTGCCCCCTTAGGTTAGAGAAGGGAAAAAAAATCACCTACAAAGTAGAGTTTATAGAGCAGAAAAATAAGGTCTGTGCTCTCAGCCAGAGGCCTGGCAACATCACTCTTCTACCTCAGACCTGGGATTTTATCTATAGTGAGGTTGTCAATTACTGAACCTCCATTTGTTCAGCAGTTTGGATTTATCTGACCTTGGCTGAAGTGTTACATATGTGGATTACTGGGAGTTTTGGTGTAAATGCCATAAAGAACTGAAAGAACAGAGAGTAAGAGCAGTCCTACCTAAATTTAACGTCAGCCATGCTGAGCCAATGAGTTTGGCCAGATGATCTCCAAGGTCTTTTGCAACCTAATTCAATTAATAATTCCAGGATGGGCATAGCAGCAGGTGACTAAGCTGAGTAACTGACATTACTACTGGAACAAAGCCACACATTTCTCATTAACATACACCACTCGTAAAACTAGGGAGGATCCAAGTTTTTTCTCCTTTCTACTACAAGTAACAGTTGCAAAAAGAGGTGGCTAGAATCTGTCATCTGAGGTCATCCTTAAAAATGCCATTTTAACAACAGTTGCATCTGCTACAAAACCCTAAGGAAAACTGCCCAGACATTCACTTAACTGATTTATACATGGTATTTAAAATGTTGGTCGAAGGAACAACTCTGGAACACAGGGAATTTACCTAAAGCTAAACTAAAGATCTGGACTCTAGAAAAAGCATCCAGAAAAGGTCTGTCCCGTTTAGCCACATAATGCTGAACTAAGCAGAGTTCCTTAAAACTAATGGGCATTTATTTCGTGTGCACCAAGTCCTTCCTCTACTGAAAGAAGTTTTAATGACACTCAGTCAATAGCTATGATGTATGTTACGGAAATTCTACTTGCTCTGATGTTCTGCTACGGTCAGCTCAATAACAAATGACACATGAACTAGTAATGCAACAAAAGCCGAACATTAAGGATTACTCATCAAATCTTTGTCCTAATTTTCACTTGCCTCCATGCGAGCTTTGTAAAACTCCACATCGTGAAGCTTCTCTTTGCACCGGACCAGTTCCATCTCGAGTCTCTCCACACGGTTCGCCCTCTCTCTCAGAGAGTCGAGCTCATCTCTGTACGCTCGGGCAGAGCGAGCATCGGAGGCAAGGTGCATGTTCTGTGAGGGATAAGCAGGGAGAAAAATCTAAGTTAATGCTTTTAAGCATGTACTTTAAACTTCATTTTTTTGTATTTACTTACTGATTTTAAGCGTAGACAAACAGTATTCCCCTGGTTAAGGAGTAAGAATTCTCCTAGTAGCCAGTAAATTCTCTACAAGACAGAGAGGTTCTTCAGCCTGTTGGACCTCTGACATTACTACTCCATAAGCTTCAGGCACTACTAGGCTATTTGCAAGCTGAACAGAGGAGACTGCTCTCAACAGTTAAGTGGAAAGCATAGCACTGCTATGCCACAACCATAATCTTTGAACAGCTTGCTGGACTAAGTTGATTTCTTCATTACAAAACAGGCATAGTAGTAATTTTAGCCTCACACTGAAACAGGATCTTTTTTTAAATAGGGAAGATTGTCACAGTAAAACAAGCCCATCTCACCTCTTGCTTTATTTTTTGCAGCTCTAGGGTGAGCTGCTCAACTTCATGTTTAGAATCTGCAAGCTGCTCAGACTTCTCTTCCCTGAAAAAGATTAGAAAAATCTCAGTAATTTTTTTTCTTTCCTGAAACAATATTGACTATATGGACACTGCCAGGAATCTGTAAAGGAAGATACAAACCTCCCAGCATATTCTTTGTTATGACAGCTTCATCATTTTCTCATGATACCATACACATATCATGGATCTGAGTTTTCAGCTCTATTTTTATACTAAGTTCCTCTGTTTAAATCTCATTGGTGCACCTGCTGTCATAGATAGCTTCACTGGCCTCTTGACTTTCTACTTTAAGTTAAAAAGCAGAGCTACCAGTTGGTATTTTGAAGGGGGGGAAGAGAGAGATGAGACACAAAAAGAAGAATGGAAGCAGCCATCACTCTACATTTAAAAGCCAATTATGAAAGAAGAAAAGATAGAAGACACTACTAGCTTCCTAGTGCTCTGATTTGAAAGGTGTGATTCTGAGAGCTCCTATGGAAGCCAGTGTATTGGAGCCAACAGGCTCCTGCATTTTCAGGATGTACAAGACTTAATATGCAAGTCTCTCTAGAAGCACAACATAATGGTGACTTACAGCTCCTGACGGATTCTTCTCAATTTAGCCTTTGTGTCTGCCAGCTCAACTGCAAGGTGCTGCTTTTCTTCATTAGAAAGAGGGTTGGCAGGGTTTGGTGAAGAATCTGGACTTGGTACTTTCAGAGGGCTTGGTGGTTGCTGAGACTGCAGATAATCTCTCTCTTGAGTGAGATCTACAATGACCTGGAAATACAGAAGACTATGTAGTGCCAAGAGATAGTGTATTTATACATTGTTTTAAAAATACCTAAAAATTATTTTTAGATTTAGGAAATTATTAGTCTGGCATGATAGAGAATCCTAGTAACAGCCAAGAGTGAAGGTTACACAGAAGAGGAAAGGAATTTCCACTATGCTCTGACCACTAAAACATTCCCCTTCCAATGCTCAAAACAAGTAGTCTGTTTTCCTTGAAGAATTCATAAAAACCTGTAACAACTAACACTTTTAACTAACACAATCGCAGTCAGAAGCATGACAGAAGATTAACAGGCTAAAGAAGGGGAGAAGGCTTCTCCAGAGATCTGAAGGGAAAGGAATTGATGAATCAAAAAAACTAGAGAAGACAATGGAGCCCAGGAGGGTAGATGCCAATGCAGAGACTAGGAAGCACTGCATGAATGACTGGACAGACACTCAGAGACATTTGGTCTCCACTTCATGGAGAGACTGCTCAACTCCTCTTCACCAATCATTTCACCACATCTTAGTGCTTACACAAGAATCAATGGAAAAGTCAAAATCTTTCTACAAATTTTCAGAGGTGTAGTAGAAAGGTGCACACGAAATAGAAAGCTAGTGCACAAACAAGACACAAGAGAAGGAATGGAGCCCACATCTGCTGCTTCTCATCAGCTCTATATGGGAGAGATATGTCATCATACTTCTGTGCATTCATCTCTCTCATCAATGAGCCTCCTGAGGTGGAAAACCATATTCCTGGAGAGAGACTCTAGTTCTTCTGGGGCCATATCTGGGAGCTCCAGCCACTGCAAGTCAAATACATTCTCCTGGTTGTGAGTCACCTAGGAATAGGAACAGAAAAGTATGTCTTTCCACTGGTTGAGTTGAAAATTTGTTCACCGTATATGCAGCATCCCCGAGGTTCTTCTACTGATAAATTAAAAAACATATCAATTTTACCAAACCCAGGCTGAAAATAATAAATGCAACTACCTTAACTATAACACTACCCAGAAATTTTTGGTATTTACATTTTTTATAATTATTAAGTCTGAATTTTAAAGGCGATCAGATAAATATTATGATCAATAGCATGTGCACTTGCATATTAGAAGTGTGCAAGTGTCTTACTGCCCCTGAGGTGATCCCCACAGGGAAGGGACTGATCCCACACTGAACGTTACTAAGAAGAATCCCCGATTTCAATGAATTTGCAATTTGCAGCTGATACAGCTGGGAGGAGCTGTATCAGCTGCAGAAATACCTCTGGTTGCTGCTAGCAGTGTATCTTTCAACTGTTACCCTACCTAAACTGATTTACTCTGAATCACTTAGCAGAAACATCAGGCAAGTCTCTCAAGCTCAGTTAATGACTGTTCCAGCTTTTGTTATAACCATGTGCTTAGCTCATCATGATTTTTTTTTCTTTCCTAAAAATTAACTGTTTTTTAAATGTTAAGAAAAAGTTCCTGTCTTAAGACTTTCCCTATTTGTTCCTCAAATCTGGGTGTACGAGGCTTTCTACACCTGCATGCACTGACACCTGGCCCCAGTGAGGGGCACTTCCACTTGGCTCTTCAAAGTAAGAGACTTTCTGTATTCTTTGGCAAGCCTATCCATAGCCTTTCCTTCTTCTGAAGCCTTAGAAATCCAAGAATGCTTGCCATTGGATCAAACACCTTTTTAAAAAGACCGTGTGTCCAATTTCAGCTCTTCAAGACCATCTAGCTCAGAGGCCACTGTCTGAAGCGGGTCACTGGGCAGGCTGTGTCACCACAGGGCTTGGGGACTAAGTGCTCACACCATTGGTGCAAGGGGCTCTGCAGCTTCTAAGACATACATGGATTTTGTCAATATTGCACATGGATCTTTACAACAATTCTTTCTACATAACCTTTAAGTGGCAAGCAAGGCATTTACCACTGCACCTCTAAAAGACCACTGAGCCAAGTAATGATTCCAGCGCCTATCATTTTCATCTTGTAATTTGAGTGTAGTAACATATTCAATTTTCCTTTTTGTGAAATTCATTAATCCATTATGAAATTCTAAGCATTAATATTTTAAAGCAAAAAAATCCTGTTAAGCCAAGGAAGGGAGAGATACAACATCAAAAGAGACAATACTAAGAATCCTACCTCCTGAATGTGTGACACAATGGCAGCTTGGGTTTCAATATCCAGTTGTTTTATTCTGTCAATAAACTCTTCTTTTCTTTCACACTGTTAAAAGAAAGCACACCCTGAAACAGTGCTACATACCCTAAAAATAACTGCTCTATTTTTCATTTAAATTTTAAAAAAACCCAAACTCAAACAACCCATAATGCTAATAAAAAACTGTTCAAGATCTACACTTTGTCACACTAGAAGGTATAACACTTCACCGCTCCATATGGAGCATGGACCAAATTATGCATTAAATTATTTAAACTTTTTAGTCAGTACAACTAAGGCCAAGTTAAATGGCTGGTTTTGCTCTTAAAAAACAAGTTCAACATGCAATGTGATCGCGAGGTGGGGAAACAGCCGGAGGAAATCATCACAGCTTCATTAATGGAGCTGCACAAATGTAAACCTTCATTTACACTGCATCATTTAACCTGTCTGCTTTGCTGTTTGCAGTTTGCTTGGTTTTGGCAATGAAGAGAGATGCATCACTTTAGATATTATTCACATCAACGCCCAATGTTGTTTGTTGGACTAAATCAACATATGCTTTAGATAAAAAACGGGAAACATTCTGGATAAAAATGAGTGACATTTCAGACAAACAGATTTTAGTAAATCTTTTACTTAAGGCTTTAGAAGAGGCAGACATCTGCTATCTGTATATCTGTGACTGTGCACTAAGAACGTTATTGCCTTCTTGTAACATCACTGCACTGTGAAGAACTTAAGCAGTATTTAAAAGGGTTTTTTTAAACTCATTTACAGTGTCCTTCTGGGGCCTGGTTCTGAGTCTCAACCATTTATTTCACTGGGAAGAACCTCAGACCAGTAAATGAGGACTGAGGATGCACAGCAGCCAAAACAATTCTTTGTGCTGCAATGCAACACTAACATAGTTCAGAGCGGCAATACGAAGACAGCTTTACCCTGACATAATTGAGCTGACATAGCTGAGCGGGGTAAGTGTCCTAAGGCATGACAAAAACACTAGGCAGACCTACAAACAAGGTCAATTATCAGCAAAGGCCCGCCCGCAACGAGGCCATTGTTTACTGCCTCAGAGGTTTGGTGGGCAGAACACTGATTTCTTTATCCGGTAACTGCTGTGCATTTCTGCAGAGTTTCCCATATACATTGTCTCTCTATTTATTTAAACAAATGTCACACAAAGATCCCCACACTAATATACAAAGTATCTATTAATCTTGTATTTTCGACACATAATATGAAACCAAAATATTGTGCAAATAAAATAATGATTCATTAAACAAATGTTTAGACTTGTTAAACTATTTGTTTGGCATTAACATGTACTGTTCCACTTTGTATTTTAAAACAGTAAGAAAATAAACCAACAACAATCTTGATATCAAGAACACTGTTCAAAACTTATCTCGTCCCACTGTGTTATCGAAATTGCAAAAGTACACATCCTGTGTCTGATTAAGCACTGGCAACAAATTGAGGCTACTGCTATCACACAACGTGCTTCCTCTCCCCTGCATTTCTTTCCTTCACCTATTGTGTTTCTCACAATTTAGCTCACAAGTTGTCTCGAGCTCGAGGTTTGTTCATATAGCACTGATCTTTGGGTAGATTTTCTCAGTCCAGAAAAAAAAACAGATTCAAAAAAATCTTATTTTCCATGAATGTTCACCTGCACAGCACATCCCAGAACCAACAAGAGCAGCTTCTTGATTTCATCCATACTTTTACCTAGAGAGGAAAAAAGGTCATCAGTATGTGTATACAGATAAAGTACTTGAAAGTGATCCTCTCCAAAACACGTGTCTAAAAAGAAAAGTAAGACCTTTGAACAAGTGCCTGAACAATACATATATGTGTATTATAAAGTTACCATATTTTCCATGCAACAATGCAGTTCTTATGGATTAGTTTAAAATCCCAACTCCAGCAAGGCATTTTTCCCTTGATGTGCTATCCTCACCTATCATTTTCTAAGGCTTTTCTGATCAATACATCACCAAAAAAATTCCTTTAAATAGTTCAATGCATATGACCAATGCTTGTCTCCTGGGTTGTGATTAACAAGAGTGCAAAAAAACCCAACAAACCACCAACAGCTCTCCCCACTCTAAAAAACCCCACCAAAATAAAACAAAAACACCCTGGGCAGAAGCAAAGGAGGGTTACTCACAAAGAACTTGCCCTAAATTCTCCTTCTGTAAAACAGTTGCCACTCAGACTTCCCAAAGCTGAATACCATTCTGTGCATATAAATTCTCTCTGAGAGATAGATGTTTTAGCAAATAAATTCTGCCTCTGTTCTTCATCAAAGCCTGTCACACTTTGAAGCGTAAACCCCATGTGGTAAGAGGGCAGAGAATGAGTGATGTATGAGGGATACTGAGGAGCTGACCATATGCTGGGAGCCGTGGGGAGAGGAGACATATCCCGGTTGCTGCTGCAGGGAACCCTGCTGGGACCAGCAGCCCTGCCGGCCATTTCCTAGGGTTAGGGGAGGGAAAGCCTCACAAGGGGAACTGGTGCAGCTTAGAGCCAGCTTGTTTCAACAAAATTAATGTAGACTGTTGCATGGTAAAGGACATTATGTATCTCAAAGTAAGACAAAGGGCAAGGCAAGGAGGGCAAAAGGAAGGCAAGGAGTTTTAATGAGGAAATAAAACGTTTTTAGAGAGCTAGGTTCAGGAAAAGCCTGTCCTCATCCACACTGGGGGAAGATGAGGAAAGAGAAACAAAGAAACAAAACAGGCAACATATAGTTTTCTCTCATCCCTACACATCTGCATTCTTCCTGAGTGTGTAACTGTGGGACTAACACTTTCATTTTATACCCTGCTTTACTTGGGTGTTCAATTGCTCCTATCACTAAATAGATACTAATTTCTGAGTGCAGCTGTGCTCCTCCACCAACACCATGCCCTGGTGAGGGTGCCCTGGCAGAAAGTCAGAGGCATGTGCTGGACCCAAGGCCAGGGAAGGGGAGTTAATCTGACTCATCAGTTAAGCTGCCGCAGCCCCACAGCTGCACAAAGGCACTGACCTAAATTACCACGGGGGTTCCTGCCATTCCCACAACCTTGCAAGCCAGCACGGCCACGTGCAGGCAGCTTAGGAAGTAACTTGTTTCCTGATTTCCAGGCACACAAATGTCTTAAACCAGTCTTTAAACATACCTACAAATTTTCAACAACTTTTAGGAATGTTCATCTTTATAACAACTCAAGAATGCCCTACAAAAATCATCATGACTGTATGAATGAACACTATAATTCTCAATATCCAGGTCCTGCATTAGTAACCATTAAGATTTTGCAAGCAGAAGTTCTTCTCTTCAACAGGAACAACCATCTTTAAACATGCTAGTTCACACTTCAGCCTGTAAATACAATATAGCTTATTCCCCTGCAGAACATTTAAAAATTGGTTTTGAAAAACATACAATCATTCTTACTCTTCTCCCTCTATGTAGCAGCATACAAGGCTTGCTCTTTCCTGAGAAGTTACAATTTAACATACAAATTACATTTCAGCCTGTGAAAGTCTGGTTGTTCTGTACGAATCTCAGCAACACAATCTTAAGCATAGACAGTGACACAAAACCCTTCACCAACAGCAAAAGAAAATCTGTTACTTCATGAACAGTTCCTTTGAGGGCACAACTGGGAGACTATTAGTTTGGTCAGAAGGTATTTTTTCAAGAAACTGAGTTCTCGTTAGTTTCAGCACTGGGTTTCATTCTACATCAGCTTCAAAGCAGGTACAGACCAAGTATTAAATGCAGAGCATGCCTGTGAGACACAAAAGCAAGTCATTAAGTTATGGAGAGCAAGTGACTTGAGTGTGTCTCTCATTGACCTAGACTTACTCAGGCAGAACATCTCCATGGAGAGACTGAAGGAGTCAGGCTGCTTGCTCTGGATCATGCCAGACAAGAGATCTAACCCTTGTGTGCTCTGGGCACCTTCATCTGTCAACCATAAATTCCAATCTGTGCTCCATGGCATCCCAATTATCCTTGGGGTGAGCACAGTGGCTTGAAATCACTCATTTTAGAAAACACCAGGGCTACTTCCCAACTATGACAGCATTTACACCATCCTAAAGACATGTGAGCTACTTAAAGCCTTTCAAACCACACTCTACCTCTCTGCACCAAGGCTTTCCTATTTTCTCAGTGAGGTAACAGATGGGCATTGGTGATGCTGCATGACCCTGTGAAGTGAAACACCTTTGGCTATTACTGCAAAGTAACTTACCAAGGTCAACCCTGGTCTCCCAACAGGGCCTGACCTTGCCTGGAAATATCCCTTTGAGTGAGACCTTACCCCACTCCAGTCCTCCCATGAGGAAGTGAAGTTGAGGGAGACGTGGCAAGCCATGGCAGGGATGGACAAGCTAGAGTTTATAGAAAGGAGTGAGAAATTAAGACTTGAGATAGTCATGAATTATTAGTTTCTTACTCTTTTAAACACAACATTTGGCAGTCTGCTCTCCCCCCTGGCAGCTTGCAGTGAAAATTTAGCTGTCAGGATTATTCCAAGGTTTCCTTTTCAATAAAATTTTCTATGCTTGCAGACATGCTACATCATGTAATGAAAGTGAGGTTGTACTACCCACTAGAAACACTTCTAAGGCTTAAAGGTCCACTCAGCAGATACACCAGCCACACAAGCGCTTCAGAAGATCATGTGTGATTAAAGAGTTCGATTCCTTGGGCTTTCATTCAGAAGTTGTTTCCCATGGGGAGGAGACAGTTTGTTGACATTAAGGCACTCCCAGATCACTCATACTCAAGCTAGGTTTGAGTAACATTTTAAGGTCTTGTAGAATTACACTATTTACAGGAGATTTTCAGAAAACATAGAGTATGAGTATGAAAAAACCTCTCTACCAATCTGAAGTGCTTTAGAGAGAGTTTTCAATTAAACCTCAAAACAAGCCAGGAAGGGATTAATTACCCCTCTCCCTTTTCATCTCACCCACAGGAGAGCTGAGATACCGCACATTTCAGTGGAGTGCCCAAGGTGACAAAGTGAATCAGAAGCACTTCTAGGACTATTACAGAGCACCGCAGTGAAGTCCTACACTCCAGCCAGTGCCTCTGCCCTGCAATGCCGCTGTCCTGCAACGCATGCTGAAGAAAAGCAAGCGACCTTCACCCCCGATTCAATTATGCCTTCTAAACAGTGAATGGTTCTCATGTTTTTCAAAAAGCCTGATTTGTGTCCATTTATAAGACGGTAAAGGTCCTTGTGCAACCTCATAAGCAGGAATGTGCTGGCTCCCCTACGCTGGCTCACTGGGATGACACAAGTCCTTCCCAGACAGCTGGGAAGAAAGTCTACTGAGTCTACTCATGCTTATTAGCTGATCTTACCAAGACACTGTCCTCCTGCGACCTAGGATGCAAACATTTAGCTCTAGGGTAGCTCCTGGCAGAGAGGTACCCACAAGCTGAACGGACAAGAGTCAAACCATCACTTAAATAGAAAGGTGCTAATTAAGAAATAAATGCTTTTCTTTTATGCCTTTTCTTAAAATTCCAGGGCAGTTGCTCTCTGGCCCTGTGTCTGTGCTGCAAGGGAGCCAGCCAGCCACCTGGAGCATTTGCAGAAAGCCCATCTGCTCCCAGCCGTGAGAGAGGGCCAGCAGGTTTCCTGGAAAATAAAGGAAGGGAAAGCCCAGACACCACTTGTGCATCCTGGGAGCCTCTCTGTGCCAGAGCCAGAAGATCCCTCTGCTCTCATGGGGGTGGAGGGTGGGAAACAGATGGCAGGATTCAGGGAGAAGGCGGGCAGAGGGATTAGGAGACACAACAACAAAAAAAGGAGGATCAAGGTACAGAGAGAACACAAACAATGAAAAAAATGAGAGGGGGGATGGAAAGATGTCAGAGGAAATGGGAACAAGCAGGTCCAAGTAAGTGCAATCTTGGGCTTGTGCTGCCTGTTTCTCCATATTTCTACTCTGATGTTGCTCCGTCCAGTGCAGGAGAGGGAGCGCCAGCACGCAGAGTGCCACAGGCAGCAGCTGGAGGGTGTGCGGAGAACGTGGGGACGGTGAAACACACAAGTGCCGTTCTTCCCACCTCCAGCAAACGTCCTCAGTGAGAAAAGCTTGAATGTTAAATTTACACTATTGAGGCAGTGTTTTGTTACTAACTTTATACTTTATGAACCTTTGTGCCTCTGGAGGACTGTGAAACAAAATGAGGAAGGAAACCAGACATGAAAAATACCCAAGTGAGAGTAGACAACTTTTACAAATTTAATGACAACCAGTTTTCTATAGACACTTGTTAGCAGGGACTTTGGAGTCTCTCATTCACAAACATAACGTGTAATTTGAAAAGCGTATATAAACAGCAAAGTTTTTTGAAGGGACAGAAATGAGCCTATTTTAGGCAAGTAAAATCTCATTTCCATTCTTGATCTAAAACAAGTTAAAATCTCTCCCCCCTCAGGATTACAACTGTTTGAAAAGATTAATTGCCATAAGTTTCCAAGTACACTTGCTAGCTGTGTAAAACTAAGAATGTCTAGAAATGGAGAAATTTAAAAATGCATGTAAATAGAGGTTCACAGCCATTACTGTGTACTGATATTCCCCATGTGGCCACATGAATTAGTGGCCATTTATAAGGCATGCTAAAACCAGACATAATATGAAAAAGTGATTACAGCAATGTCATAGATGATAAATAGGCTGATGATTCTCTTATGGAACACAGGGGGATTTGTGGTGCAGTAATGAATTGAAAAAGCTGTTCAGCAGGAAAAACAGTTGAGAAAGACAGAAATGAAGAGGAAATTTAATGGTAGTAGCTGTCTACCACACAGTGCAGTGAAGAGAATAAATCCTCTAATATCAGCTGCATTGTTCTGCAAGTCAAATTCCTGGGAAAATTTTTTAATCCTTTAATTAAACTTTCAAGTTTATTTTTAGCTCCCTATATTCTAGAAAACAGTCAAGCTTTCATTTTCTAACAAATATTTTTGCTATTTTTATGCCCATGGACAAACGAACTGAAGTAGGCAAATTTGCCATGGCCTATTTAGAGGACATGAAAGCAGACCTGTGCCTTTTCCTATGCAAAAGCCCAAGTGCTGCTGCATTTTTTGTGATGGCAGCTCTGTTTTCCCAATAATCTCATGTCCAAAGCAGAGCTGCAGAAGCCCCCAACAGTCAACTGGTGAGTGCCAAATGGAAGCTAAATAGCAAGAACAGCATTCACAGCCTCAGTGCTGTTCAATTCATAATTTAATGCCTGTAACACCACTTTTGGCTGTGTTTTAGAAGTAAAATTTCTGAAAAGTGTGCATAGCAAAACATCACATGGGCTTGTTACAAGAAGTAAGTCACTGAAATTGTACCCAGTGAATCAGATCTAACAGCTCTCTGGTCTTGGACCTGTGGAGTCAATACAGTCATTAAGAGCACTCCCAGCTCAAACAGTACAAAGCAATACTGGATTTGTTCCAGGAATGTGACCGTGGCATTGATTCTTCTTCCTCTGATCAAGAGGGACCTTTCAGTGAAATAACTTAGCTACAGGATGGGGAAGGCAAAACTGGGATTTCATCGCTGCCTCACTAACAGACAGAGAATATCTTTGTTTTGCTTGTTTTTCCCCTCCCAAGTGCTCCTGCCTTCCTCTGACTCCTCTCTGCAAGACAGAAACAAAGACATCATCACCAGATCATCACTCACTTATATTGCTCATCACAGCCTATTCCTTCATTCAGCTTTTTGCATTGGTTTTACTACCTTTGCCTCAGCCATCTCCTTCCTGTTCCCTCTTTCTGAGCTTCCCATTAGCCCTCAGCCAGGTTCTTCTTCCTGAAGGAAGTTCAAGTTCTCCACTTCTCAAACCATTTCTCCTGCACATCTCACCAGTGAATGCCTACCCAACAGTAAGATTAACATCAGCTCCTCAGACATTCTCCTCCTTGAATACATTCTTTAAAGCAAATAGATCTTGAGTCTTCCTTTGCTCACCACCTTCTTTTGTCGTGTCTAAGCTGGGACTGGTTCTCAAAAATCCTTATATAATATGGCTAAATGAGAACTCTTTATTTTTTTTTGCACACATACCCCATCAATTTCAGATATCCAGATATTACATTTTTGCAATTTTTAGCCTTTCTTCTCATGTTCTGTCCCAATAATTCCAACGATAAGTCAGCAATGGGGAAAATAAGCTTTAAAATACCACAAAAAACAAACCAAACCAAAAAAACCCAACACAACACAACAAAACAACAAC
>QWTY01037055.1:0-12751 GCA_008033365.1 Pseudorectes ferrugineus
TGCTGTGCTGAAGAATTCAGAGCACCAAAACAAAGGACATGCATTACTTTTACCTGAAAAGTGCATTTATTTAACACATTGCCTTTATTTAACACACAAGTGTAACAATGTAGGCCATGCACTGACAGCAAAAATAGGAATTTCCAGAATTCCCAGAAAATATTCCTTCTCTCAGCACTGTTTTTCTCATAATTCTTCCTACTGGCTTGTCTTGTATAAATCTTCCTTAATTCCTCTCCCAAATATTTGATGCTGCCTTAACATTTTCTTGGAAACGCTACATGTGTGAAAATATTCTTAGATTTCCTTGGGGTGAAAAACAGAGAAATTAAAAACAAGGCTTATCAATAAAGCATCAGTCGTAGGCACCAAGCTCCCATGGAATATTTGTTTGTGTCACATCCTGTAAGTGACTCCAGCAGTCCTTCTTGGAGGGTCCTGTCTTCACCAGCAGGCTTCCCAGGATCAGGGGCTGGACAACCTAAATTCAAATTGAGCACCCAGAAGGAGTGAAAATTTGGAAAATTCTTAAGGATTTTTAGTGTGTCAGAGTTCACTCAGTGCTCATGGGAAGAGAGCTTTTTACTCACATGGGTGTTCCAACCTTCAACAAACACAATCTCTGGTAACTACCAGCTATTGCCAGGAAGAATTGCCTAATTCTTCAGGAAATGGCATGAGTTTGCACTCCTTGAACCTCTGAGCAGTCCTCTGCCTTTTTACTGAGTGGGTGTCTGAGTGCCCAGGTTAGGAGGATGTTGGGGACAAAGCATCAATATTTGCACCACGCTGGAAGAGAAGGGAGTATTTCAATTCATCCTTGTTTGTAGAGAACTTTGAAATTATTCCAAAGTATCTGTGTTCTCATTTAACATGTAATCATGATTTCATTTAATCTGAAGGGATTCTTCTAACTGCAAGAGTTCTTGCCCCATGTTAATTAAATGTCCATTGATTTCTAAAACAAAGGAAAACACTGGTGCTTATTGAGGTTTTGCTGTGATATTCAATATAGCATGGTTCTATTGTACGGTTTAGTCCTCTACAAATTTACCTTTAATAAAGAACAGCTAATATGTAGAGAGATTAATTAAGAAAATATAATCAGATAGCAAAAGAATCATTGTAAATGACAAAAAGGTGAATTGGTGGTTAGTTTGTTTGGTTTTTTCCTTTGGTCAACATATAGTTGGAAATACTAAAATAAAAATAAATATTTTTAATCAAACTAGGTTTCATTTTAGTCCACAAGGGAAACATTGAGGCCTCATGTACTTATACAGCTAAGACATTTTAAAGTACTATTTGGAACAGCTACTAAGTCTGAGAGTCAAGGCTGGAAAGCATTAGCCCAGAAATTCTCTTTAATATGAACTTGATGATCTGTGCTTTAAAATCATTGCCTGAAAAAAGACAAAAAAAAAAAAAAAAAAGAAAGAAAGAGGAAGAAAATAAGGAAAAAAAAAACCCTCTCAGCTTTCATTTACCTGAATTTCAGCTTCAAAGTTTGTCCCCCACATTCACCATATGCACTGCTCTTTATCCCAGTGTTGGGTTTCCCATGGTGCTGCCAATCTGGAAAGTCAAATGTAAAAAACAATGAATCCTGCCCATTAATTGTTTATTTTTTTTCATTCGGTTCCTGCCTAGCACAACATCTTCCATCTGAGAAAGCCATTAGCACTGGGAAGACAGGCACTGAATAAGCATTTTGCTGGAAATGGGACATGTTTGCTTTCTTTGGAAGGTGAAAGTAGTGGAAGAAGTAGAATGTGACAATAGGGTGAAACGGCAAAAAAAAAATGGAGGTGGGAGGTGCATTTTTAGAAGAGAAAGCGTGTTTCTGACCATTCAGAATTCCACTTGGATTTCCGTGCATGTACACACTCCTACACCTTAACAGCTGCTTTGAAATACCCCTGTCCTGGTAATAACACTATGGACTCACAGCTTCTGAGCTTTTTGCCACATGACACCATCATATTGTTTGTGTTGCTAAATTAGGCTCTAATGTAAAGTTAAGGAGCAGCCCTGCAGTGAGCAGAGAGCCCCCGAGGCTCCCCTGTGCAGGCAGGGCTGTGCCCCCAGCCCCACACAGCTCTGCAGGGCCCCTCGGGGCTGCTCTTCCACACTTTCCCCCATATTTCAATCTAATTCCAGTCCTGCATTTCAGATTAGGCCAGACCAGCCTCTGCTTAGGCCTTGGTGATGCTGCATGAGATGAAATGGCACTGCAGACTTGGCTCGGATATCAGTTTGATTTGCATGATCTGCACTCACTCCTTTTCCCGCTGTCGTGCCATGCAAATATTTGAGGTAATTGACTTCCACTTGCACGGAACCAGGTAAATGATGAACTACAAGTGGCTGCATTCAAAAGTCACTTGGCTTATCCTCTTTTTGGAAGAGTCTCAGGAGGTGGAAGCCTGGAATAAATTGGATTTTAGGACCTGGTCAAGATGGATTTGGGGATCTGTTTTGTTATGTGGTGACCAGTCCCAAAGAAAGAACTGGAAGGAAGCTTGGGAGATTGTCTGGGCCATGGTTTGACCACAAAGTGGCATTAATTCAGTGGATGTCTTTCCTGACAAATGGTGATTTAACCCTTTCACAGCAGTCTCTGGCACTGGGGAATCAGCAGCTGCACCTTTCCATGCACTGGGGAGAAGGAATGCTCTGTCCCTCCCGTGACCTCCACTTGTCCATGCTTTTTGAACTAGACACTGACTTCAAGGACCTGGGGGAATGGTTTTGGTGTAAAATTCCTCAGCTCAGAACAAGCACTGAGATGACATTTAGTCTCTCCTTTAGTCACAATTCTTGTGCGTGTTTTTGTTTCCACCAGGCTGTAGAAAATTTGCTGTTGGCTTGTAGGAACAGCAAAGCAGAATCCTTTCCACTGTGGCTGAGAACATGCTGGTTGGACAGCAAAAAGGTAAATCCAAGATTTGGCTGTATCCTCTATGTTCCTTCTCTTTCCCTCAGTTTCCATGATGCAGTTTTGAAAGATTTGGAACTAGTTAGGATATACAAAGATTAAAGGGCCTTTCTGTCTCTCTGCTGTAGGCCACTGTCTGAGATAGGGAAGGAAAGAAAGTTCAATATAAACTCTACCACAGCCAGCAAATCTCAGGAAGGCTGATTTTTCCTCCAGGATGCTCCAAGTTTCTAACTCCCTTAACCTGTTTATCAGATCCTATTCCCTCAGTGTCTGTAGCACTGACAAATTCTGATTTTCTTCCTGACTTGCAAGATCTGTCACTTGTAGAGGAGAAATGATGCTGTGTGATCCATGTGACCAAGTCATTAGCTAAATCAGACCATATTTTGCATACTGAACAGCATGTCCTCACAGAGAATTGTTTGTAATCAGTCAATATTATTTATTTTTAAAAGTGCAAAAGATACCATTGAGTAAATTTGAATAAGAAATAAATTTGGAGAAATTGTAATCAGCCTGTGAACACTTTGCAAGCAAGGAGAAAAAGAAACAGGCTAAATTAATTGATTAAATTACTTGCAAGTGCCTCTCTCTGTGCTGATCCTCTTCTCAGTGCCTTCAGTATTTTGGGTGCGTACCTCAAGCCTGACCTGAATCAAACTCTGCTTTTCCAATCAGAGCTCTTTCTTCAGTGGGGATTGCCAGTCATACTCCATTAAGTGATGGGTTTGCATTGTCAGCAAGCGATCATTAAAGGAGCAGGCTGATAACATAAATCTCATTTTCACTTGTAAACCAAGGCCGCTCTTTAGGTGCAGTAGGGACTGATGTATTTGCTCTTTGCCTTGCTTTTTTTTTGGCTTCCCACCCTTGAGACGGTGATACAGTTTTCAGGAAGGAGTTTTCCACACTCAGTAAGCCTCTTGTTTTCCACCTACTGAAGAAGAACCAGAAACATCTGATCAGCTGTAGCTTCACATCCAAGGATGATCCTGCTATGCAGGGAGATTCTTGAGGATAATAACAGATGGGGGCTTCCATCTGAACCAGAATAGCACTAAGGGTTGGAAGACTTGTTGATCTCAGCATGGAACCTCCCACACGGCAAAGCACTCACCAAGATGCTCACCAGACTGAGTTGTACGTGCCAGAGGCCTCATCCACTCAAATAGCTTCCTGATCTTTCCATGTTTCTAAGCTCAGCTTAATGGCCAGGAATCCCCAGGAAGGAAGGAAGGAAGGAAGGAAGGAGGGAAAGCAGAATATCCTCTTGCTCCTCAATACCCCCTCATATTACAACTCAGCCCTCTGCTTTGATGCTTTGCTCTAAGAAATCCTTGGCCCACAGATAGAAGGTATCAGGAGACAGTCACAGTACTCGTTCTCCTTTACATCTCTGCTGGATAAGGAGGCTCTGGAGCTTTCCAATTCCTGCCTTTTGCAACTGGAAGATGAAATTTCCAGCGTAAAAGGGCCTGGCCACTGCAGCAAGAAGCTGAACTGTGCAGAAACCTGTGCTAGCACAGCAGTCGGTACCCACGACACTCTCTTTGATCCATGGATCCTGAGGACTCAGCATGAGTTTGGATAACTGCATATTGGATGGGGGAGATAGGAGGGACTGTATGGGGGAAAATAAAATGTTGAAAGAGGTTTGATGCTGGCAATTCTGAGCCCAACATCTGCACACAGAGGGCAGCAGCAATATCGCTATAAAGGAACAAAGCAACATCTGGCATGGCTTTGACCCAGCCACAGGGGACGCTGCTGGGAAGAGGGTGAATCTGGAATTTCAAATACAAAATGAAGAGTGAGGCCAGTTCACACTGATGGGGTGCACTGCAAGTGCTGTTCTACTCACCTCCTGCTGCCCGTGGTGAGGGGGAGGAGAGGCGCAGTGAGCCTGCTGCAACCTGCAGGAATGGTTTGATTTGGTTCATTGAGCCAGTGAACCTCAGAAAGAGTGAATTATGGGCAGTTTTGTGTAAACCACTTCAGGTGAAGAAGGAGGAGGTTGTGATTGATGCCAAGAATTTACTGAGCTGAGGTGAAAAGTGTTTGCGTATTTCAATGTAGCGTGGCATATAAGCCCTTCCAGTTACAAGGTACTACCCAGCACAAGGGTTGCTTTCTCGTAATGCTAACCAGTGATGATGAAAGTCTCGGCCTGATGTAAAATCTCTTACTTGAATTTTTCATCCTCTTTCCCATCAGGGCTCTGTTCCTCATTCTTGGAATGCAAAAATGGTGGTAAAAAGCCATAGTCTGTCTTCATCTGGGTGTAGGCTTGGGATTTCCTGCAAAACACTGTTCAGCATGGCTTTTCCAAATCATGCACCTCCCAAAACTGTCTGCACTTACCCCTAAGCACTGTAGCAGTCCCACAGACTTGTACAGCTGTGCTTCCCAAGTCCTTTCCCAGCTCTGAGCCACAGGCAGAGGTAGGTCCCCTTCAGTCAGGACAACGCTGATTGTGTTCTTCCACTGAGAGGGAAACTAGCAGAGCTGGGTGGAAAAACAAGCCCAGAAAAGGAACCTGCCTTTTTTTCTTATTGTGGATACAAGAAACATGTGGATTTGTTTTATCAGCATAACACAAAAACAGCTGACACTGAGGCTTTGACTACCCAGACCAAGGGGCAGAGGATATCGGTGCAAAGGAGCAACAGCAGAGCTGTGAGCCACGTTAGCAGAGCGTGCTACAGCACACATGTCCTTAAAAACAGGTTGCAATTTTCCAGATAGTAAGTTTTCCTTCTAGCATGTCATATGAAGGCTAAAGACTGTAAAATAGAAAGTTAAAGAACAGTAAAGAGAAAAATATAGAACTACCTCATGGGCATCCCTACACAAAGCATTCTGGTTAACAGTGGTTCAGTAATGAATCCAGTGTGATATACACTGAATTCTCAAATTTATAGACTTCTGTTAACCCATGGGAGAGACAAGGGTTTCAACATGCTTTAGCAATGAGTCTGAAAGATGAAATTCAGCTCCAGCCAGGAGTGCAGAAGACAAATTCCCTTGGATGCCAGCTTCCTCTGCAAATGCAGCTCCTAGCGCCATTTTTAGATGTACCTCAAAAAAAAAAATTAGACAATACATTTCTCCCTCAAACAAAAAATGCTTTGCCTTTGATGCAAATAGAGATTCACTTCCTCAAACGTGCTGTGTTTACACTCCTTTTGAAAATAACTCAACTTTCACAAGAGACAGATTCACAAGTTTTGCTTGGTGGTCTCCTAAACACATGAAAGGTATTACACATGACTGAGAATTACAACTCTCCCATCAGCTTCCCAGCTTAAGCTAGGAGAAGCTCAAGTTGTAAAATGAGTTATTTTCTGACAGGTAACATCTATGAACACTGGTAGATTTTTTAGTTGTTCTTTGAACTACTATTAAAATATTAATATCTGATATCACATATTACTGCTCTGGAAACATATTGGTGTTTCAGAGACATGACAAACTATATTTGCCTCTGTTAGACAATATAAAGACTATTTTTTTTTAAGTCTTTTTGTTCAAGCTCCATCCACTTTCATTTTGTCCATTCTTTTTGTTACTTTTGTAAATATAAATGCAGTTGGCATTGGCCAAGCTCTGCTTGTGGTGCAGTAGAGAACAACAAAGTCAGGTTGTTTCCTGAAGGGACTGAGCCAGTGGGCAGAAAGAAACTTCATCATTGTTTGTTTGAGGATGTTGTCCCAGGGAAGGCAGGTCTAGTTGGCTGAGAAATTTGCTTCAGGGTAAGTAAATGGATAGACACAAATTGGGTTCCAGTGTATCTCCAGACCTTTTGGCCCTTCTGCCTGCCTCACTGATATTAATTGAATATTAATTTTCACTGTGGTGATGCTGCTCTGAGCAGTCATGAACACTTGTACACCTGCACAAGCCAGAGTCTAACAATGAACAAAGCCTGTGAGTACGGAACATTAAAACGTGGCTTTTCACTCCTCCACAAAGGCATCTGTAGTAGTCATGCACAAAATCAAACGTCATAAATTAAGACACCTATTGGATATCAATGCCTCTCTTAAAAGTGTACCTGTCCCCAAAAGGGAAAAATCTACTTATTTGAACTCGTATGATATTCCCGTTGGACTCTGTGGAGCAGCACTGGTGGAACTCATGCATATGATTAAAATCAGCTTTCCTGGCAAATTATTTAATATGAATAGCATTTCTAAAACCACAATTATCCTTAAGGAAAGGAAAAAAAGAAGCATTCTACCATAGCAATCAAGGTGAAAGAACTTTTTCTTCATATTTGAGGAGATTTTGAATACATGAATGTGTGAACGGAGGACAAGAGCCCCTCACAGACTTACCAGAGCTAGAGGTCATGCCATAAGCTATTGGAGAGGTTATTTTTTCTAGAGATGTAATATGGTTTTGAATTTGACCTATGACTTCTAAGTTGCTACCCATGACCCCAAATAATCCAACTTCAGCTTCTTGAAGGTCATTAGGAGTAGAAGGTCATGCCATGTGCTTCCACATTTACAAGGTAAAGTGTTAGGCCAAATTATAGGCTGCTCAGGAAATCTGTAGAAAATAAGCTGTTGAACAAAGCATTTCTTTATGTTTCCCACCTAGTAAGATGTGATTTCAGATTAACCTGTGGTTGAACAAGCCTCTAGCAGATTCTGCTTCCTTATTTTTTGCCAAAGAGAAGAAAGAGATGCTAATTAACTACTAAATATTGTTATAATTTTAAACATTCAGGTATTTTTTGATAAGAAAAAATTGTTCCTGTTATCTGTGCTTATACGAATACTCAGATTTTTCTATTTTTTGTGTTATTTAGGAAAAGTTGAGATTCACTTTTTCCAAACTTTCACTGCAGATACATAAAGTGGAAATGTCTAAACACCTCCATATGAGTCAGTTGTGTAAGTTCTCCTACAGACTATGGTTAACAGTTCTTAAGAACAATTCATTTGTCTTGATGTGCTTGACAAAAATTGGTCATTAATCATGATTTACAAATCCCTACTTCTCTCCATTGACTCAGCCATAAATGAATCATGGATGACTGGATCACACCGTTGCCCACACTAGAATTGTCTGGAGTCAGGTGAGATGAAGCCCTCTCTAGGTTTCTAAAGAGGTCCAGGGACCTTCCAAAGGAAGTCTGGGACAGATTTTTAAATTTTTAAATGGAAGATTTTTAAATGCTCACCTTTTCTGTCCTCTGTTAATTGTCTGTATTGTGATTCTCTTCAGCAGTTTATTTGTAAAGACATATTAGACTCTTTTCAGCTTTTGCTGCCTTTGTGATCTAATAATTTACATAATCATTTTCTTCCTAAGGAATGTTGAAGAATATCTGCCTTGAACACTCATGGTAAATTACAGTAGCAGGCAAACAGAAGTATTTGCTATTTTCAAGTGGGTTTCAGCCAGGAGAGATTGAACCATATTGTTGGAAGTGACTGAACACAAAAAAAGAATCCAGTCCTTCAGAACAGACTTAACAATTTGTTATTATGTTAAATGAAAAGTTGGAAAACTAAAACGTCTTTTCTGAAAACAAAGTTCCCCTACAGGTCTCAGAAACACGCTCCGAAAATTGCTAAGTTTTCAAAATCTTAAACATCATAACCTTTGAATTCCGTGTTCTGTTCACTGGGATTTATAAAACTTATTTTGTTTTTTCCACATTCTCCATTCTTTTAACTCCTCTTATCCCACTTCCCAAAAGCCCACATACTTAGTTTAATAAAAGCAACGATTACTTCCATCTATTTCTCCTCCAGGCAAGACGTTTCAAATGCGCTACGTTTTTGGAAAGTCTGTTGTCTGGGAAGCAAAAATGCACGTGAGAGCTGAAACATGCCTGTCCCTCCATGTGACTTCTGAATAACTGAGGCATATGAACAGAGATGTGAAACTTTGAGGAAAGGGGAAAAAGGGGGGCAGTTAAATGCTAAATGAGTGGGTCGTTGCCTCATTCTTGGTCTCTTGTTACCGTCTGATGACTCAGCATCACAAGGGGAATAGTGACTCTGCAGTTCTTGTAAGCCCTGTCTAATAATTCCTTCAACATATCAAGTTGAAGTGGAGTTTTCTTCAAAAGCAGCTAGAACTGGTTTGACATCTGTCTTTGAATCCTGCTTCTGAGCTGCCCACAGCTTGTGTTGCTCACCTACAATGTGGAGTGAAATGTAGAATATAACAAAATGTGATGCCTTTTTTTCTGGATGCTCTGGGGAGAAAATAAAAGGAAAAAAAAAACCCTACAAAAATTAATTCTTTACCTCAATGACTTTGCAATGTAAGGCAAATGTAATAATCCATACCATGCCGAGGAATAGCTTTGTGCTGTGTTGCCAGAAACTTTTTCCATAGAGAAAAGAATGAACCCTCCTGGGGAAGTCAAGACAGTTTAAATACACGGTGCAGCTCTCACATGACAACTGGTACAACTTCTCAAAATTCCTGCTAATGCCGAGAGCAGAGTCAGCAGAAAGGGTGTACAACCACAACACCCTCAGCCCCGAAGTTGAACAACCTCTGGCGTGCACTGCTCAAGTGTGCCTTAGGAATTTTTTTATTGTCCTGTTCATTTTGTTCATTGCCAGCAATACGATCAGTAGGATGTGTCTGATACAGAGCTTGGAAATGTTGCAGGCTTCTGTTCAGAGGTGGCTTGGAGAATGTCCTCTGCACATGCATTGCAGGCAGCACTGCTGTCCAGCAAAATGTCTCTGCAGGGATGTTTTCAAGTCATCTGAAGTCAAAAGGTTCAATGACAGGACATCCCCTGAGTCCTGAGCTGAGCCAAGTAATGTACTCTAAGCTGCTCCATCAGCTCCTGATATTATTCTTTTATTTTCTTACTGCTTGACTTTCTCTGAAGGATGTGGCTTTTTCCTGTGCAAAACTTCTTCTTTCACACCACCATGTGAACCCCTCCAGGAAAGTACATCTGTTCTCTTGTAAGAAATGTTCTTCTCCTCTAGGCTGCTCACTCACCAAACTAGGAAATGAAGGTGGTCCCGTCCTAGAAGGAGGGTACATCTGAGCTAATATGCTTTATCTAAAAGAAAGAATAAGTGGGAACTTTTATTTCTGATGAAAATGAGAAAAGAGCCCCCTCAAGTCACACTGCAGTGAAATAGAAAGAGAAGGTTCTTCTACCCTCATCCCCTAGGTGCTTTTGAGGTTAGTCTCCATTCACTACCAGATTTCCCTTCAGGAGGTGTCCTGTCTTACCTTGATTGTAAGATAAAATAGGATGTCTAGTGGTTGTTTCCTGTTTCTGCAGATGTGCCTTCACTATTCAAGGCCTCATTGTTAATTGGAGCCCAAACCCCTGAGGGATAAGAACAGAGTTGGAAGCTCATAAGAAATTATTTTGCTTAACTACTCTTTTGCTTCTGCTGTGAGTAGATGGACAGCAGTAAGAAAATAAGGAGTTTCAGCTGTGCCAGACTGCAATGCTCCCAAAACTCCAGCTTCTATTAGTGCTGAACCAGTGGGACACACCAAATGAACCCAGCAAGGTGTTTCTGGCTGTGGTGGTGCCGTTTGGGGCAACGCTGGGCATTCAGAGCCACACACAGATCACCTCTGCTGTGCAGAGGGATCCAGCTGTTAAAACCTTAAACAAGCAGAGGAATCTGAGGGCTCTGTTGGGGAATAAAGAGAATAGTGGGAAAATGCCAAGAGATTATTAGCTCAGCCAAAGATTATGCATTTACACTAGTAATTAAAGCATTTTGCATTGGATGCAGGTTTTGGCAAGTGCCACCAACAAAAGATTTCACACATGCATGCATGAGTACAAGTCCACAAGAGCTTTCTTTCTGTCTGTCTCACACACACACACACACACACACTCACACACAGGCAAACAGAAAGAATGAAATAAGCCATTAAGAAATATTTCCGCATAATGCAATTATTACAGCTGTATAATTGAATGGGGAAACCATTGATCTGTAGTAGAAAGGAAATTGCTCTTTTCATTGTGTTCCTATGAATATGTGAACATTAATCTCAATCTATAATCAACGTTCATTTCAAATCTGATTGCGTGCCACTAAACACCCGTAGCTATGCTAACATTATGTTAATACGGTTCAACATCATAGCTCCCAGCTTCACAGCACAAATATTTTTCTTTGGCAATCAATAGTAATTTCAGCTGAGTGGATGGAAGTCACGTTTTAATGGTAATCTTTCCTCCAAGCCTCCAAGTGGAAACTCGACTGGTACCTTAACACGGCCACAGTGCATTGCATGTAATCAGATAAATTAACCTAAAAGAGAGAGAGAGAAAACACAGATCAGGAGTAAAAAGCGGCGCCAAGAAGCTCTACATTTTCCTGATGGATTAAAGTGCTCATTATCATGAGAGAGAGAGTGGATTTCAAGAGGGGAACTGAATTCCCTTGGCTTTGAGCCGTGGCTGGAGAGGCAGCAGGTCACAGAACGCTCGGCGCAGCCGGGGACGCCTCCGAGGAGGGGGAAGCAAAGCAATTCAGCCAGGGCTGAGCTGGACTCTGCTGCCGGGAGCCCGGCTGGCCTCGGGGCACCAGTGTTTGTCCAGGAATAAGGACTCTCAGTTTTAATGCTGCAGTGCACTGCAGGCTTCCTGTGGGACCTTGGGTAAATGGCTTATTCTACTTGTGCTTCGCTTCCCTGGTTCTGAAAAAGGACATAATAGTGCTCCGCTGTCCCCTGGGGATGCTGTGAAGATTTGGGGGTGATCAGTTCCTGGGAATGGGAGCTACAGAGCTGTGATGCATTAGTTAGATCTCTCTTGGCTTTGCTGTTTCATAGAGCTAAAGCTGCTACTGTGTTATATCAAACTGCTTTATTTCCTTAATGGCATCTATTTTTAGGTATTTCCAAAGCCTTTTTTCTTTTTTTTTCTGCATTTGAGGGGCCAAGTTGCTGGACTGAGTTCCTTAAAATCTTGCTTCTTTTTAAAGTTGAAAAAAACCTGTGATCATTGCAAAGTCTAGAAAGAAAGTACCAGGTACAGACCAGAGCCATCTTCACAGTTATCAGGAGCTCTATAAATTCTTACCTCCATAAAGGTGTTCAAGCATATGAACATTAGGAAAACACCTGCACTGATTAAGTCCAAGGCTTGCTTAGCCCCATATCCTCTCCTTTAAAGTGGATGGATAGCAGGAGTTTAAGGGAGCATGGGAGAACTGATCAGACATATGGAGATACTTCCCCACAGAACTCTCCCAGGATCTGATGACTCAGGTGCTTCTTGAGCTATAAATGTTATCTTTATCTACAATAAAGTGTTTAATTTTTTTATCACTTTTTTTCTTTTTGTTTTTCTAAATTGTTGAGCATGTATTTCTAAGAAACCTCAAGGGGTATTTTCTGTCCAAGAGGTTTTCCAACCCCTCTTTGAGCACTTTCAAGCCCTTTGCACCTTCAGCTTCCTCTAGCAAGAACTTCCTCAGATCTTCTGTGTGCAGAAGTGATTTGCTTTGGATTCTACTGATCTTAAATAAGATTTTTCAACAGCAAATATAGACTGTAGGTTGCCTCGGTAGTACCTATTTTGCGTCATTTTATTTTTATTTCCTACCTTGAGGCAGCTTTTAAAGAACCTGACATGTAAATCTGTTATCCTTAAATCTGCTTCTTCTTGGATGTCAGGTCCCTCCTATGCTCCTTAACGGATTGAGGTGTCTTGACTTGTGTACCCCAAAAGACTCTCCGAACAGTGAGTCACTTAAAAATCTTATCTCTGTTATTTTACTTAATGCTGGGTAAATTCCCAGTGTCCCATTAACCCAGGGTTGCTTGCAAAGGTGCTCTCTA
>QWTY01037065.1:0-13450 GCA_008033365.1 Pseudorectes ferrugineus
ACTGTGACACAATAGATTTTATATTAATTACTGTACAATCAAGTAAATTTACACCATACTTGCACTGACACTGATTTTTTTCTTCCCATCAAGGGCTAGGAAAGGTGGTATAAAATACAGGAGGTACATATACAAGATGAGATAAAAAAGTGATTTAGAGGAATGGTACTAGAAATACTTAAAATGAGTTTTTCATTGTGCTCAGGACAGCAAATATGTGAAATGCTCAAAAGAGAGTATAAATAAGAAGAAATCAGTTCATTCCTACCTCCTGCACTGAAAATGAAAGAGGACACAAGTTTTACAAAATACTCTCCAGCTCTATAAAGTTGTGCTTTTACATGAATGTTAAAAAATGGGATAAAAAAGTCCAAGCAAAATTAACTCATAGCAAGGTTCATTTGCTGACATTCTATGAGTAAGTTTTTGAATTATTCATGGACCTGACAGGTTCATTAAAGAAGCAGAAATTTCTGATTTCCAGTGCACCATAAGGCTATGAGAACATAGTTTTATAAACAGGACTTTGTGCATATATGTATACATGTGCATGTGCAGTCATTTGGTTTCTAATACTCATTTTAGCTGGCTGAAGATTTTCTAAACATCTTTTCAAATCATTTATAAGCCAAATTTTCAAAAGAATTATAAATCTGTGCACAAAATATTCCTGAGGAATACACAGCTATTTCATCAGAATTTTCAATAAAATTTGTTACAAGGATGATCTGTAATGTTTGAGATTAAGAAATAGTAAGACAGATGTCACATACCTATTAAAAAGAAATATCAGAAACCAGAAGGACTAATAACCTATGGGTAAAACTCTTATCTGGAACAAGATCTACATTGGAGACAGTTTGAACCTTGGTCTCTCATATCTTGACTAAGTCTCTTAATTAATAATTAATGATATTGCCTGCTCTTGACTGGAACTTTGTCACTACAAAAATCAAACAAAAAGGAAACAAAAACTTTCTTGCATTCATCCCTAAACAGAATATCATGTTCTTTAAAGCTAAAATACTGATGGATCTAGAGAAATAGTTTTCTACCTAGTTAATAGACAAAAAATTTTAAAAATGAGATAATTTACAGTTTTAAATAAATTATTGACAATAAATTATTGCAATAAATCTGCAGATGTGACAGAATATATTTATTAAATATACATCAACTGCTGCTATTCATATTTATTCAAAACCTAATAACGAACCACTGTCTTTGTCAAATGAAGGAAGTTTTCTGTTTGCCAAACAACAAAATTATTTTTGAGATCAGTACAACAATTACAGAATTTCATAAACTTGAAATGCCAACCTGCCACAAATTGGACATGTCTCAAAGATTATCTAAGAAATGGGAAAGATCCTTGCCTTTGTTCTAGTTGAAATTGTACTAGTTGTTATGGGAAAATGCTATCTTCATCACATAGATCAGCAGAACCAGCTGAACTGATAACAAAATACTGTTTTGACCATCAAATAAAGACATATGAGTGGCCAGAGAATCTTAGAAACCTAACTGTTCATATCACTGTCATACTTGTTGAGAAATGGATAATGACTATTACAGTATAGTTTCACAAATAAATTTTGTTTTTTTCAGTATACCAAGACAGTTTGGTCTACATCTAGATTAATACATTGAAAACAGGTGCTTTGTTTCTGTACCACTAAAACTTTAAGTATCAAATTATAAATTTAATGGAGAACTTGTACTTTTAAAGAAATTATGAGTGTTGTCTCCATATTGGATATTAAGATCAGAAATGTGTGTGTGTCCCAATACAGAACGTTAAATATTTGAAAGATTTCCACATTCTTGCACATCAACCAAAACCCAGGACAATATATTGTGTTTACTGGGCTCTATAAGTAAATTTAATATAATATTATAATTCAGATTTAAATTTTTGCAGATCTGAGAGTTTCCAATTGTGAAAAAAAATTGAAACTTTAAAGGAATATAGGGATAATCTGTAATGATGCAAACAGGAAGGAATAAATGGTTGCATATTTCTGCCTTATTATATATGCTGTCACATAACAAAGAAATCATGTTTACTTGGCTTGTGTATATTCTGGCAGACATTCCACCTGCAAACTACCTGCTGTCCATAAAATGTGAATCCAGAGCCAGGCAGCCAGCAATGAGAGTATGCTCAGTTGCAGGCATGAAGAACATGCTTTCTAGTCAGGAAATTCAAACTGCTCTTTACACTCTGCTTATGTCTGAAACTAAAGTGCTGTTCAGATTCCCTGGAGAAATAACTGTCTCTACCCAGATGATAAGTTGTCTGGTTCCTGATCTTAAAAGTAATTCCCATGGTAGTGCTGGCAAGAGGAGTTTAACATGGATCAATACAGACAACATTGTGTCATGACAGCAGTCAAAACTGACTGCAACATTGCAAGTGACTACAGCAAGAGAAAACATCTGAAATAGGTGGCTGCATTCTTACAGGGGTCACAAAATGTCTTTTCATATATGGATTCCTAGGGGTAATCAGAATATGAAGACACACAAAACCAGACATACAACCAAAACCAGTGAAATAACTTGGTGCTGTGTGGCTGTCGCAGGCCACAGAAAGAGATCTAAGAATTAAAGGGGTTCACATGAGCATTTTTTTCTAACATTACCATTTTTTCAGCTTTAGTAAATTCCAGACTTCAATGTCATGTAATAAACAATGGAACAACATAATATTAAGTAAGTGTCAATATCAATGCCAATTGTGCACATATTAGAAAACATATAACTGAGCGGTTATTAAATGCCTCCCCCACCAAGAGCTGGACTTATGCTTCTATGCTGATTGCTCCATGTTATTTTACAATGTCACATCACAACAATAAGAGGAATACTTTCAATTTCCTTTTTTAAAGCTAATTTGAAATATGTAAAGAAAACTTTCAGTCACGTATTGCTACACTGGTATTTGGTTAGTAACAAAAATAAGTAAATCTCTTTTACAAAGTAATTTATCAGATTGACAGAGTATCAATATACTTTATTCATTAACAGCTATATGAAGAATAAATTATATAAAATTATAGTTCTGTTGAGGTTAGAATAACTTAAAGATGACACAAAATAAAAATTGTATCAGAGAAGAATGGTCAAGTGAATAGATCTTAAAAAAAAAGAAAATCAGCTAATTACCTACACTGTTGTAAACACAGGATGATAAGAATGCAGGCACAATAAAAAAATATTTCTTTCCTCACAAGCCTTTAAAATTCCCATATATTATATATGTGAAATAACCAGGATGTTATAAACACAAAGCCATTCATATTTTACCCTGCGGCTCTGGTACCAAGTCATGACTTGAGTGTCCTACCCTTCCTGAAATCCCTAGGATAGTAATTGTACAGGCAGAAAAAAGTAACTAACAGCTTTGAGCTTCATTAAGCACGTATAACACAGACTAAGTGAGAGGTAATTACATCCTGATGGAAAGTGAAAGAGACATTTCCGTGGGGTAGCCTGTGAACCATGCCAAGGTTAGTACAAGGAAAGGAAATTGTAAGTGTTCCATGAAACTCAAGTACGCTAAGACTATTATTTTATATAGTGGCAAAAGTTACAGATTTTTGTTCCCAGCTGGATTTTTCCAAGATGTTTTGCATGTCTCATTTGAAAATCAGACCTTCAAGATCATCCAGTCCAACCATCAACCCAGTGCCACCACGACCACCCCTAACCCATATCCCCAGGTGCCACATACAGATGCCCTTTGAACACTTCCAGAGATGATGACTTCACACCTTGCCTGGGCAACTTATTTCAATGCCTAACTACTTTTTCAGTGAAAATAAAAAAAAATCTTATATCTAATCTAAACCTCGGCTGGCACAGCTTAACACCATTTCTTCTCATCCTTTCATCTGAGACATGGCAGAAGAAAACAACCCCCATCTCACTACAACCTCCTTTCAGGCAGTTGTAGAGAGTGATGAGGTTCCCCCTGAGCCTCCTGTTCTCCAGGCTAAACCCCAGCTCCCTCAGCTACTTCTCGTAAGACATGTTTTCTACACCATTTACCACTTCTGTTGCCTCTCTCTGGACATGCTCCAACACCTTAATGTCCTTTTAGAAGTGAGGGGCCCAAAACTGAACACAGTACCTGAGGTGTGACCTCACCAGTGCTAAGTACAGAGGGATAATCATGTCCCAAGTCCTGCAGGACACGCTATTCTTGATACAGGCCAAGATGCCATTGGCCTTCTTGGCCACATCTTTCTAAAAAGATAATTGAACCGTGAGGTAACACAGCTTGACTAGATATTAAAGGACAGTAAAACTAATCTACCAGTGGGAAAATATCTTTCAAAAATTATTACTACATCTATGATTCCTCCATCTAATATTCCTGCTACACAGATATTAATTACTTTTAGTTTTGCTCATCTGATACATGTTATATATCAGGGCAATTATTTGTAACTTGAATTTACCTTTCGAGTTTCTTACCTTGTACACTGGAAGAGATTGTATCCCTGAGTGTTTCTCTATGTTTCCTAGTCATACTACATAATCTGACAAAAGGAGACTTGCACAGCTTGCCTGTACTACATTTTTACACAACTGCAAATAAACCATTTTTTAAAAAATTACTTCTTTGATAAGCTATTCAACATTTGTCCAAAAGATAAATTCACATCAGTTGTCTATCGTACTGAGATGAATGCCTTACAGGAGACCCTATTTCTCCTCTCTGAGTATAAAAGAGCATGGGGTAACTAGCTCAGATTCAGAATGTGACTTTTATGTGCAAGGTCAGTATATACAGAAAACTTTTCCAACTAGAAACTTGATAGCAGAAAGGCTTTTACTATGCCAAATTGTTGGTGGCTGTAGCTTTACAGTTAAAAATAGAAAGTAAACAGCTAATACAAATTAAGTGTTGCAATTGTCAGACAGCAGTGACAAATCATGACCTGGCTCTTCATGACCCCTTGAAGTGTTGCAATTACTATTGTCTTTATGGAAAGCTAACACTGGCTTATGCTAAAACAGGAAATAATTTAAAATAATGTCAAAATGTCAAAGCAGTCCAATTTCAGCAATTATTTTTATCATGGCTATATTCCTCTTTTGAGTAAACACTCTTTAGGTTTCTAGCTGCACTTCTGATTTCCTATCACTGTCCAGTTATACAAATAAAATTTCTCAATTTATATCTATCTGTACACATATACATGCACATGGAAGAAATACATATATATTTCAAAGCCACTGCCTTTTTAAAAACATGAACTTTAGGTTCATAAACTAAATTATTTTACTCTCAAACATCTGCCCCTAAGAATGTGACTCTTTCACACTTAATACAAATTTCCCACTCATGCTCAAATGTGCATGTGAGGACATAAGCATGAAGATGTTACTCAACTTTTAACATGAAAATCTTCTAGCAATCAATTTTTGAACACATACAGAGATTCCAATGTGAATACTAACTACTCAAAGTAGAAGACTACTATTCCATGAATCTGCAGAAGTAAATTCATACTTCAGCATATAATCTAAAAATTGTAATTGAATATGATCAAGGAAAAGGTGTTTATAAGAGCTGCAACAATTTGTTTATTTTCTGCCCTAGATTCCTGCACTGATTTAGTAATTCACCACAAACTTTTAACTTTCCAACAAACTTTGACATGCAGGAAAGAAAAACATTTCTAAATTTCTCTTTTGGTTTTGTTTCAAAAAATTACATGACCAAATTCAATAGATTTAAATTGGATAGTGTTATAATAGCTTGTAATGTGGAAGGTCATACAATCCCTAGATATGGAAACAGTACTTTCAAATATTCTATTGGAATGCAATCTTCAGCACAGAGAAAAATTCTGTGCTTTTTAAAACATCTATATTTTAAAATTGTTTTAAACAGTTATGCCTAAATATGTTTCCAGTACAAATGAACAATTATTCTAATAAGCAAAAATATATATGGGTGTCCCATTTTGAAAGCACATTGTGCAAAAAAAAAAAAAAAGAAAAAAACAGAAACAAAAAAAGAAATGCCCCCTCTGAAAAAAAGGCAACCTCCCCAATGATTCTCACAAACTTTTCTGTACATGAATATTAAAGTCATACAGTTGTCAAAATATGAATTCAACATATTCATCCACTAGTGGAAAACTCAGAAGAATCAATGTATTTGCACAATATGTCTCACCAGACAACAGTCTCAGATAACTCAATGCATTACAGACCATCAAAAGATATAGAACAATTTTAGACAGGTTTTATGCTGGCTTTGCTGGCTATTCTTTTATTTCCAATAAACTAATGGAGAACAGAAATGTGCTATGACCCTAGGAAATAGAAATTTATAACTAACTCCATCGAAATATGGATTATGAAGGTTAAAATCCAGAGAGAAAGACTGCACTGATCCTAGCAGAAACACTGCTATTTTAAACTGTGTAGAGTTCTATCTTTTCTTTTGATGTACAAAAAGTCACTACTCTGCTGCCAACTAGTACACACTCCTACCACAGTTTCCATTGAAGGCAGATGTTCTTTCAAGTGTACATCTGAAATACTTTGCTGATAGTAAAGATTCCAGCCAGAGACTGACTCATTAAAGCACGTGTCTTTTAGACTCACCTACCCCCCTATCAACAGCAAAACAGCTACTCTAAGTTCTAGGTGAAACACAGTCCAAATTGTCAGTAAACTCTAAAAAGTACAAAGAACAAAAAAAATCTTTAAAAGGAACCATAAATTGACCAGACCAACCCAATTCCCTCCTAAGAGAGATACTATACAGCACAGATACAGTAAACTCCTCTTGCTTATTATTCAGTGGTGACAAGAAAACAAAAGATGCTTGGGGCAGTCATTATGACACTTTTGATTGGGCAAACAAACAAAAGAATCTAAGATCTAGATATAATTTCAGAAGATATGATTAACCAAAAATATCTGGATAGGGCCCCAGTCCACTCCCTGCAGAATATATATAAAAAGTATAAATATCTGAACTAACATCCAAAGAGGTACATATGATTTTTCATCCAAAATTATAAGATTTCTATATAACACGGTAAAGGAAAAAGAAAAAACTTAGTACTTGAAGAAATGAGGTACATAAAGTTACTGTAATACTTACCACTGTGAAATTCATAACCTTCAAAATCCATATTGTCATTGCTAAATTAACAATCATGGTAACCAACAGCAGAAGGACAAAGAAGTATAAGCACCTCTTTCGCCATCCATAAATCCCTACTGGGTAAAACTGAGGGTGTTCAGTCCGTGGAAGGCTGTTCTGTTGTGTTGCTAATATATACTGCTCTCGTGTCATCTGGAAAAGAAAGATGTAAGTATAGGTAAGTAAATGAGAGGTATGTTTTTCACCTATAATATTACATGAAGATTATCTCAGAATGTATAGAAAATCGGATTCTATGGGTACAGAAGAGATTCATTCATCTAGCATTAACCACATCAGTGTTATTTTTACTAGGCATCTATTAAGAATTTGGTGGTTTTCATGAATTTAAAGTAAACCTTTGGTTTCTATTCTAAATTAGATTTGCACTTCAAATTTATCCGTAAGAAACTATTAAAATATAAAAGTAATCCATCCAGAGTATCTTACACTCCATTTCTGAATATTGTTTTATTGGCCTTTATGAGATCAGTCAGGAAAATTTGGTTCTGGAGAAAGAGATTCATGTACCTTTTGTTTCGTATTGGTTTTGGCTAAGGTAAAAGTAATTTTCTTCATATAGCTTGTAGCCAGTACACTCTTTCATATAAATAGAAGAAAAATCTCACCTTTCTAAAATATATCTTTCATAAATGAAGTTTTCACTCTTTTATTATACTTAGCAAATTAAATTAATAATTGATGCTATTATACATACATCCTTATTTTACAAAAACAAAAATTCTTTTGCCCTTTAAGAGATGGATACAATTATAATCTGTTGAATTCCTGAACTAGTTTAAGTTCTTCTCACACACAAGCAAGCAGTAACTGTTTGAAAACTACTTATAGAACTTACTATTAATATTTCTTTAGAACAAAAGTGTTTATGCCATTTAATAAGAAACTGTTTAAATTTTTTTCCTCCTTAACTTTCTTTTACAGATATTTATGTTCCTATTCAGCTGTCACATTGCCTTTAGACTGAAAGGTATTAAATTTTCTCTGTGATTTAAAAATTAAATTAAAGCAGTCTCATTCTGTTTATGTAAGTGTTCCTTCTGCAATATGCCCAGTAGAAATGTTGTTTTGATAGGCTTTGTGCTCAGGAGGAAGAAGAAAACACAAAACAAAATAATAAAATCCAAAACAAACAAACAATCACAAACTTAACAAACTTATAAACCAGATAAAACAATCCATTTTGCACTTAAAAGCTGCCTTTCTTTTCACTAAAAGAAAGTAAAAAATGCACAAAAATGAGTCAGTTGATTCAATGAGAAATAAAAAACAGATTACGTTCATTTGAAAGATCAAAGAAATGTTGATTTCATAAGATTTTTAAAATATGAAACTCAAAAATGTTCATATAATTATCTGTGTTGCTAGATATTTATCCAAATCAACAGTTTTTAGGTTTTACCATTCTTCTAGTGAATGAGATATTAATGGAATAAATTAACTCACAGTGAATAATTAGAGCCATAAGTCATACAACACACACCCATATTATGACAATACATATATAACTGAAATGAAGTCAAAACAGAAATAAAGAACTTTATAAGCAGGTTTTAAATAAGTTAGCAAACAAGCATTTTGTTATTTTTATTTTTTTCAATGATGATTGCTTCTCTTTGCCCTCAATTTCAATTAAATTCAATGTTTAGCACTTTATCTATGTAATAAATTTTACAAACAAAATTTCCCTCAATGACATTTCTCAATCCTCCCAAAACAAAGTATGACCAGGTTTTACTGGTCAAGACCTTAGATCATCTTCTTATCATAGCCTGGCAGTTTTCATCCTAGTTGTGTGTAAATGCCTTATGAATCCAGAAACTGAGTACACTAATAGGTTAATCAACTTTCTCCTTGTAATGAGTTTCTACACATTTATTTAGTTAGCCATTGTAACAAAAATGCAATGTATGATTAAATTTTGAGATTTAAAGTAACTGGTTATTTTTACACCATTTCCATTTTCTTGTGACTTTATATACTAGCTATGAAAAAATTATTTGCACTAAAAATAGTTGAAAAGTCAACTTTCAGATTGTGAGAATGTCAGAAGCAGCATTGGTCCTAAAACTGTGAATACAGTCCCCTGGAATAGACCCTTTGCAACACGATCATTAAATACAATGACATTTTATTCCATCACCACAGCCAAGCATCACTCAGTTCCCTCACTGCATACTGTTCAACTCTGTGAGGTTTGTTGAAGCAAGGTGTCCCCCTGCAGCTCACGGAGGGCCATGGGGGAGGAGATATCCACACCACAGCCCATGGAAGATCCCATGCTGGAGCAGGAGCCTGTCTGGACCTGTGAACCCATGGAAGGGGGCCCACACATCCTGTTGAAACTGTCACCTGGAACATAACACTGCTCCTAGACATTTTCATTACTGATTGATTCTCTGTGCGTTACTTTCTTAATTCATAGAAAGAATGAAAAATGTAAAGGAACTTTAAAATATAAATTCACAGTATGACAGCATCTAGACCCAATCATCATTTGGGTCGGTAAGGAACACATTGGAATTGGATGAGCTCTAGAGCTTTAGATATGGAAGAAGAACTATAGCTAGCAGGGAAAATTCTTCATACCAGCATTTAGAGCAAAAAAAAAAAAAATCAGAAAGCAGTCTGGTCATAACTAGCCATAGCTCAAAACATCATATAGATGATTTATCTGAACCAGCTAGCTCTCCACTACCTGGCCAGCAGCTGATGCTGTGGAGAGCTCTCTTTTTGTATGACACTACAGCAGGTCATTCATTTTGCTTCCCCTCACACAGTATGTGGCATTAAGCTTACAGCAGAAAATAATGTTACTGTTTTCTTTATAGACTTTAGCTGAAAGTTTACCATACATAGCGAAAAATGCATCACACAGAGCAGGAAGTGTTATAAGAACCATGACACTTCTTGTGTAGCAAATACACAAATGCTTAGCATATTGCATCCCAAACTTGGCTCTAAAATCAAGACTTGGGATGAAATCAAGAAGCTCATTATAAAAACAAATATGAAGATAGCAGGCAAGTGGGTTGTATCTTTTGAAAAAGCCTGATGCATAAACAGATGAATTTTCTTGGAAAGCATTTAAAATGCCAAGCACCTATACACAAAGCTCTTGCTGTCACTTCCAGTGTGTGTTGAAGTAGATGAATTGTTCCTTCTCTTCGGCAAGTGTTTGGTAATACTTCCAAAATTAACAGAAAAATATTGTATTATCTTGATCTGATATCAACTATGAGTAGATTGACAAGGTAGTAGAGCTGCATTCTTAGAAAGTTAAATATTGGGTGGAGAGAGCAGCTTTCTCTGAAATCATTTTTGTATGGGCTACACCTGACACCTGCTAAGTCTTCTTCTTATGGTATTAGCCATTCAAGCCTTTCAAAGGCAGCCAAAACTGTGTCAGCAACCGACCCTACTACAAACAGTTATTGGGCCACAAATTGCTTGCCAGATACAAAAAAAAGCCTCATCACTCTATGGTACATTACATGAAAAAGAGCATAAATCCTTATTGCCCTGATGAGCAATTTTGTATTTGTTGGATTTTACTTATTTTTCTTTTTAGTATAATTCAGATCACTACTAAAACTGCTTCGGTAGCTCAAAAGCATTTGGAGAGTGAGGTTCTTCTGAGACCTGTACTAGGATATGTCATGGAATCACAGAATGGAGTTCGAAGAGGTGATCTGGTCCAGCCCCCCAAGGGTGGAGACTACACAAGTTCTGCCTCATAATAAAATAAAAAAAAATACTTATCATAGACTACTTTTGTCATGTAGGTGTCAAATCAGAGGGATTTCAAGATTCTAATCTGAGGGTTTAACGCTTTTGTGTTCTGCTCTGGATTTTTCTTGTAACTTTCAGAAATGAAGGTAGATTTGAACACAACACTCCAAAACTGTGTTTTCTAATGAACACATCTGGAAATCCCTTTGCACCCTTGAAAATCTAAAGGAAAGAACACATGCAAATAACTTCACTATCAAGCTATACATAAAGTCAGTTGATTACATAATTTATGTGATTTGAAGTTTAATAATTCAGAAGAATCTATTTTTTTTCTTGACCACAAAGTACAGTTTTGTCATCAATGTCAACAAGGCTTAAGTCAGTATGTTTTTACTGACAGTTTGCTGGGCTTTATGTTGACAATTAGAATTTCATTTTTTTCCTAAATCAATACAATTAGATTACTACAGAGACTTCATTACAGCCACAGGCAGGACCGCAGCTGAGGTACACAATTTTCTCCCTGTGATGCCAGTGCTCACTAAACCCTTATTGAAACAATTGTCTATAAAAAGACAATAAATGTTTGCATCTTGAATATTGTTCTCCAATAAAATTATCACAAAAATGGATATCAGTGACCTGATACTATTACCGTTATTACTTAGTGTGAGCATTTATGGCTGTTCTGTTTAACATATTTAATTGTAATGTTCTCTGCACAATGAAGTTCACAGCATGTTAAAAGAATAAATAATCATGTAATGAAAAGAAACATATTTTTCCTACTGTTCTGTGACTTGAAATGTTTCTAAATAATAATAATGTGCTATACTGAATTTTCAAAGAAGCTAGATTCAAATCCACCTTAGGCTTGATGTTTCTCAAAAATATACCTTTTTAAGCTACATTTTCAAAACCCAACCACAACAATTTCAGTACACTTTCAGTGTATTTTTAAAAGAAGTTTTGGTTTCAAAAACTCACTCATTATTTCACTTTATTTTGCTTTATAATCATCTAAATTTGCATGTGGTGCTTGAGAATAACTTTTTGAGGTGTTCTATCTAGCTACACTGACCATTAAGGATAACCTTAATCAAACTAGGTAGGATCACAGAAGTCTAGTAACAGCAACACAAGATTCTGTATAGCTGAGCTGTCTTAGAGAAAAGCAGATGCCTAAGGAGACAAGCAGACTGCTGAAAGATACAGCAGCATTCTGCCCTACCACCTGTGATAGGTCTCTGGATTTTATCTCAAATATTCCTTCTGCTAGATAAAGAGGTAAAATTTGTCTTACTGAATAAATTCTAAAAGACTATTAAAATAGCAACAAAGTCAGGAAAACTACAGCAAACCATCGGATCTCAGTTTAAAAAACCCCCCACTTTTCTATTAAACCTGGTGGGCCCTCACTCCTGTTGCTCTTCATGTCTCAGTAAGGCATAGCATACCCACAACCGCTACAATCAGCACTTTACATCTGCTCAGCTCCTTCTCTTAAGGCCACCAAGAAGATAAGATGAAGAATGTCTTTCTTAAGGATATTTCATCAGAAAAAAGCTTGGCAACCACATCAGTGGAAGATGGCAGGACCAGTATTTCAGTATCTTCACAAAAACTGGCGCTAATTTTCCTCTGTGAATGATACATTTCGTTAAATCTGTCTCAGTAGATGGTGGGAAAAGTGTAATCATCAAGAGTCAGGAAAGAAGATTTAGGAGTTGCAGATTCACCAAACTCAGCTGGACTGGAAGTAGCAGGTAGAATGAACACTTTATGAGGAAATACCTTCTTTAAATAGTTCATTCCTGCCTGTAGTTTGAAGTCTAAAATTCATGTGGTAGGGTAGTCATGTAGTCCTCAATCAAAGAAGAGGAAAGATAGAGGAAATATGAATGAAAACCTGAATTTCTAGAAAGATGGAAAATAAGCTTTTAAATACTGTTCCTTTTCCTCTTATTTGCATAGATGTGTAGTACTACTCTGCCGTATGGCTAGAAAACCAATACTTGTAGATCTGAATCCACATACATGGCTCTTCTGGCCCAAAACATACAACTCTGTTAGTTCATGTTAAAAATAACATGGACCAGATATCAGAGTACAGAAAAAGCTGCACTAAGTGCTATGATATGAAGAACAGGAGTATTACTTAAAAAGAGAATGATTACATTTTGAGTTTTACCTGTATTTGTTGAGCTTCTTCAGTAATGTACATAGGCAAAGCTACACTGATTCTTTTTTCATCAGTTTTATCTTAATGTGAATTTAATGTCCTCATATCCAATATTAATGGATTCTCCACCCCTTCAGGATATTTTTTAATCAATAGTAACCACAATCATATCGATAAGTAATCATAATGATATCAATATGCAAACTAAAGTAATGGTGTTACAGGAGCACAAGGATGGATAAAATCTTACTACGATCCAAAGTTCTAAAAATAGAAGCTATATTTCACCTGTCTGCCTCATAAGAGTACAGGCAGAAAAGAGCTGAATTCATCTT